>SKCR01028391.1:600000-767590 GCA_019454045.1 Zanthoxylum bungeanum
TCTACCGGCGCAAATGAACTACCTTCAACTATAACTGCACAACTTTGGCACGTTACAGCCATAGCATCATGAAAACATTTACATCCGTATTGACAAGGCGGACGAAGAAACAAGTATTCCTATTACTAGTCACTTTCTTAAAACCTTATTTAAATAGGGGATTTTCCAACAAAAAATGCTTTTACTTTATTAAATCAAATTAAATAAACACATGCATGTATAAATTAATGATTAAACTAAACATTGAATTTTAAAGGTCTATTCATATCGGGCGTCCAGAATCAGACTCGCTCTGATACCATATTGTTGGGGTCAAATCAGGGAGGCGCAGCGGAAAGAGCGCGGTTAGGGCGAAATCGTAGTTTAAAATTTTTAAAGTTACGAATAAATTATTTACTATCCAATATTAATAATTCATTCATATTTCACCTAAACATATTTATTCGATATCATATAACGACATAAATAATATAAAAACATCGTGAAACTTTTGCGAAAACATTTTTCCGCAAAGTAGCATAAAACTTGTTTCGGCCGAACCGACCGACCAATGGTCATGGGGACTGCCCAGGTCAGCCCCCAAAATATTTGGATAGTTCGTGGGATGCCTGAACAGTGACCAGTTCACTGTTTGGGCAGCCGTTACCCGGTAACGCCGTTTTTCGCCGTTTTCGCATATTTTCACTCCGAAATAATTTCCGATAAATATTTTTCTTGGGCAATTAAAATAAACTAATTTATTCTAATTACTCAATAAATAAAAACTGAATTTTTATCAGAAAAATCAGATTTATCATTAATTGCAATAAGACCTAAAAAGTTTACAATTTAATCATTTTAGTTTTTAAATATGTCAATTACATATTTAATTGATTCCAAATCAATCCCAAAATAATTTTTACAATTTTGCAACAAAACCAGAAACTTTTTCAGATTTGCGCAACCTGCCCAGTAATTTTCCAGAATTACGAAAATAGCCCAGAACTTTTATTAATTGTAATTTGGCCCAATTTGTTCAAAACACATCAAGATCAAATCCAATCAATCCCAAATTTGACACACATCAAATATACATCAAATTATAACAAATATATGAAAAGCCCCAAAATTTGAGTGGGTTAAGAACCATAATTTCATAAATTACTCAAATTGGGCAATTTACATTAAATTGATAAAATTCAATACTTTAATATTCAAATTGCCACACCAATTAAATCTCACCATCATGAAATTAATCAAGAACAATTCTAGGCTAATTATGAATGGCTAATTAACTATAGAATGACAACTTTAATTTTCTAATTAATTTATTAAGCTTAATTACAATAATAATCAAATAAATTAATTATACATGCATGAACACATCCAACAAGCATTCAACAAATTTAATTACAAAATAAAAGAGTAGAGGCTTGATCTTACCAACACAATTGAAGCTAAGAAATATTGAAATAATTTTCATGTAGAAAAAGAAGTGAAATTACTTACAAAATTCTCATTTTTTCTTTGATTTCCCTTTCTTTTTCAAACCAAATGCTCTCAACTCACCTTTGTAATTTTTGTTTTTCTTTTCTTGTTATGAAAAACCAATCAAAACAATTTTGATATGCTATCTTCATTTTGGGCGTGAATTGGCTTCCAAAATAATAAACAATTATATTATTTTTGTTTCATTCTCATTAGTCCGCATTTTATACTTTAATAAATATAACAAATATCTAATAAAGTAAATTTACAAATGGGCCAATGGAAACAAGCCATCATAAAGCATAAATCATTACTTTAAGATATTTGTAATATTAATTAATTAATTATTTAACAATTAAATAATCAAATAATAAATATAAATATCTCAAATATATGTATTATATTTACATTAAATATCTCAAATACATATTTTAATGATAAATGTTAAATATCACAATTTGATATTTAATTAATGTGCATTTAATAATATCAAATATTAAATACAAATACACATTAATTCGGAAATGACCGTTAGGTCCTGATTGCATGTATTTTTCGTTTAACCGTTAAACGAGTTATAAATAATCAGTATTATTTATAACAGTTGCCTTAGTGCTCTACGAGTATGTTTCATTAGTGAGACTCTAGATTCAGGCATATCCATCACGAAATCTAATTTCGTGTCCATAATTAACCCACCCGTAAATTATAACGACCACGGATAAACTCGTTGAATCATACAGGTCGAGGTCACTGCATACGTATAATCCATCCGTCACAGGTATCCTGATTATTCCAGAGATATAGATGAAAACGTCAAATCTCTATAAGAATAATTTCATCGACGTATCAATTAGCAATCTCTAAATAACATTCGGAACTCACTTCCGAAGTATACTATGGCCATAGATTTAACAGATTGCTAATCACATTTGGACTACCTATGCTCTGTACACAGAACTGACAGATCTTTTTTTGATACACACATGATATCATGAGCATGAGTCCACACCCAACGAACAGGCGGAGGTCTGATCTAAATAGATCGGTGACGTGATTGCCATCTAAGTGTGGATGATAACTCATATATCCACAGTGGTATCTCAAGTCAAAGAATCACTATGCTACTCAACCCGAGAAGATTCCTATTGACGTTGGTGTACCATCTATTAGGAAATCTTTGGTGAGTCGTTCAGTGTTTATCAAATAAACACCTACACGTCTATCGAAATTATGCCACTTGAGAGCAGCTGTCGTATGGTAATATGTCTGCAACGTATGTGTCGAGACTTACCATTATACATTGTATTTTGGGCTTTCCCAATAGCCGATTGACTATCATAATGTATGCTCATCGCTGGCACCGATTTGGGCCAATTTGGAATATCCTCCAGGAAATTTTGAAGCCATTCAGCTTCTTTCGCTGTTTTGTCTAATTCTATGAACTCTGATTCCATAGTAGACCGGGCAATACATGTTTTCCTCAAGGATTTCCATGACACGGCAGCACCACCAAGTGTGAAAACAAATCCACTCATAGATTTGGAATCCACTGTATCAGATATCCAGTTAGCATCATTGTATCCCTCTAGAATAGCAGGATATCTCATATAATGCAGACCATATTTTGAGGTTTCTCTCATATACCTCAAAACTCTTACTATGGCATTACAATGGTTATTGTTGGTCTCAAAGACTTAATCCAAGATCATATAAGCAATGAAAAATTGTGAATACATAAAAGAAGTATGGCAGAATCATACTCACTTTGAACGGTTTTAGGATGCGTCAAATTGAAAACAATTCCTCCAAGAATTCGGCCAAGGTGGTCTTTGAATGTTGATCTACAAGCTCCAAGTCTTTGATCTTGATTCCAAGCTTTTGGGATGGTTTCCCTATCACCTTTGAATGATCCTTTTGAGTGCTACCTCTAAGAAAATTTTGCAACAAAATCTTATTCTTCCTCCTTAAGCTCACGGTAATGGAAGAAAATGGGGAGAGAGTATTTGCTTCAAAAGTGGCGTGAATGAGAGATGATAGGAAGTGAGTGTGTTGACTTGTTAAAATGATTTCTAAAATCAAATCCAAGATATACCAAATATTTGGTATATGTCTTTTATGCCATCAACCTTTTCAACTTGTGTGAAATACAAGCAAGCTTCACCAACTCACTAAAACTCATCACTTAAAGTGACAAATGATGTGACATGTGGGCCCCACTTGATTCAAAATCCGAGTGGACCCGCAAACACTCTCGGGCTCGGGTTCGCTAATTCCAAATTAACGAATTTTCCTTTGCGACGTAATTAAATCAAATTTAATTAAATAATAATGCCAAGCAAAATCACTATTCACGTCGCTAGCGAATTAATTCTAAATTAATTCGTTTGCCCGAATTAAAATCTAATTTTAATTCCGCGTCGAAATCTAATTTTGTTTAATATATCGAATATATTATTTTATTGATTAATTCCAAATTAATCTTTCTCTCTCTTCTAATAGTATTTTATCTTAGATAAAATCTCTCCGTAATTAATCCCAGATTAATTATGCTCGAATCATACGTCATCGGTGAATCTTCGGGAAGCGACCCAAGAGATCCCGGGATATGTTGTCAGTAAATCCGGTCGTCGGACTATCCGAACACGTACGTACCTCGTACTACATTTTTACCGATTTTCGAGACATGGTTGGCTTCTAGCAAAGCACCGTGCCTACCCAATTCTCCAGAATTATTCTTAATGGAATATATAATCTGTATTAGGCGTAGTATACACAGTATTACGTATTGCGATCCAGTATCGGATGTCACATGCAAGGCCTGGGGCTGGAATAGTGTCTGCCCCGTTCGAAGCATATATCAGATTACAAGCAACTAGTCTCTTTAATCGGATAATCATGACCATGTCATATTATCCCGATGGTTGCAACCAATTTATAGTACCAGTTCTGTATCCCTGCGTGATCATCATCTCCATATGACTGAAGTGATACTTCCTTCTTGACATCACACCCAATACACTACGATTCTCAATAAACCCAGAAGAGGCGTACACATAATCTATTAAACACCTGGATGACCAAAACCAAAGCGTATTGATTGTCGCAAGTACTAGCGATGCAAGTCTCAGGTTAAGACCAAATACACCTACCCTGATGCAGATTCCCATAGACACATAGTCATACGACCAATGGGATTTCGCGGGGTCTATCCAGAGCGAAGCTGTTTCCGTACCATCGGTAAACACAACGTCCTATCACACTTGCATAAGTATCCAATACTTAAATATACGAGAACTATGCTGTTAAGCTTCCATAACACGCACAAGTGCAATACTAGTCTATTCCGTATTATCGATGTCCAGTCTCGACAATACTACGACTAGGGATATTTAATGATTAAACCTTTATGGATTGATACTGTCTCATATCTTATAATTCGAAACTAATCATAAGGACTTTTATCATTTATATATTTAAGTAATCAAATTACAAAATGATAAAATGCAACTTCATTGCTACATAATTAATTTGTACAAAAACCACAATGTCTTTTACAAATAGTGACACTATGGGTCATAATTGTCTAACAATCTCCCACTTGGCCTATAGCCAATCACTCAAGCATCTAATACCTGAAATATGTACATGTCGCTCAAACTTATGCTGAGGAATAGCTTTCGTCAGCGGATCTACATTGTTGTCCTCTGATGCGACCTTCTCGATCTTCACATCGCCACGATGTATGATCTAACGAATCAGATGGAAACGTCGAAGAACATGCTTGGATCGTTGATGAGATCGCGGTTCCTTAGCCTGCGTTATAGCCTTGTTATTGTCACAATACAATGGAACGGGTTCAGCTGCTAACGGAAGTACTCCTAATCCAATTAGGAATTTACAGATCCAAACTGCCTCTTTTGCTGCTTCAGCTGCAACAATATACTCCGCTTCTATTTTTGAATCGGTAACAGTCTCTTACTTGGTAGATTTCCAGCTTACTGCTCCGTTATTCAAACAAAATATCTACCCGGATTACGACTTGCAGTCGTCTTTATCGGTTTAGAAACTTGCGTCGGTATACCCTGTTACCTCCATAGATTAAGAAATCATCCTTAGTTCATCTAAGATACTTTAGGATATTCTTAACGCCATCCAGTGACTATCACCTGGATCGGCCTGATAGCGACTACACATGCTCAAAGCATACGAGACATCAGGTCGCGTACATATCATGACATACATGATCGATCCGACTATCGAGGTAAACGGTATCCGACTCATGTTGTCTCTCTCATCTTGAGTCTTAAGACACATGTCCTTAGATAGAGCGACGCCATGTGACACTGGCAACAGTCCCCTCTTGGACTGATCCATGTTGAATCTCTTCAACACTTTGTCAATGTACGTGCTCTGGGAAAGTCCAAGCAGCTTTCTAGATCTATCCTGGTAGATCTTTATTCCTAGAATAAAGGCTGCTTCTCCCAGATCCTTCATGGAGAATTTTAATGAAAGCCAAGCTTTCACCGATGTTAACATGGGAATGTTATTGCCAATAAGCAATACATAATCAACTTAAAGGACAATGAATGTCAGTGCGCTCCCACTAACCTTCTTATATACACAAGGATCATCCTCGTTTTGAACGAAATCATATTCTTTTATGATCTCATCAAAACGTTGGTTCCAAGAATGCGATGCTTGCTTCAATCCATAAATGGATCGATTTAACTTACAAACCTTGTTTGCAAGTCTTGGTACGACAAAACCATCAGGCTGTTGCATATAAACATCCTCCAAAAGGTTTCCCTTAAGGAAAGCGGTTTTGACGTCCATCTGCCATATCTCGTAATCGAAATATGCAGCAATAGCAAACATTATCCGAATGGATTTAATCATGGTAACGAGTGAAAAGGTTTCTTCGTAATCGATATCATGTCGTTGACGATACCCTTTCGCTACAAGCCTAGCTTTGTACGTTTGTACGTTACCATCCATGTCACTCTTCCTCTTGAAGACCCATTTGCAACCAATAGGCTTTACGCCTTCTGGTGCATCAACCAGTGTCCAAACTTGGTTGGTGTACATGGAATCCATTTCGAAATTCATGGCATCTTGCCATAAACCGGAGTCGATACCTTGTATCGCTTCCTCATACGTAGCCGGATCGTCTTCCTCAATAAGATTAATATCCACATGAGGTGAGATCAGAAACTCATACCTCTCAGGTTGTTTTCTGACTCTCTCCGACCTACGCGGTCCTTGTGTATTTGAAGATTGTGGTACAGTCTTATCCCTGATAGACTGTTCATGTTCCGTTAAGCATTCTGTGCTAGGCATAATATCACTCCGATTTTCATCGATTTATAATTTCCTCCCACTTATCACTGCATTTAGGAATTCATTCTCAAGGAAAACCACATGTAGAGTAACAAATACTTTGTTCTCTTGTGGGTGATAGAAGTAATATCCTTTGGTTTCCCTAGGATATCCTACAAATAGGCATTTATCCGATTTGAGTTCGAGTTTGGTACCTTCCAAACGTTTGACGTATGCCCAACAACCCCAAATCTTCAGGAATGAGAAACCCTGTTTCTTTCCTGTCCATATTTCATACGGAGTCTGTTAAACAGACTTTGACGGAACTTTATTCAAAATAAGTATTATACTGTTCAATGCATATCCCTAGAAGGATATAGGTAGCTCTGTGCGACTCATCATAGACCTTACCATGTCTAACAAAGTTCAGTTTCTCCGTTCGGACACACCGTTTAATTGCGGTGTTCCTGGAGGAGTCCACTGTGAAAGAATACCATATTCTTTCAAGTAATCAAGAAACTCATTGCTCAAGTATTCGCCACCACGGTCCGACCGTAATGTCTTAATACTTTTGCAGGTCTATTTTTCTACTTCGTGTCGAAACTCTTTGAATTTCTCAAAAGTTTCTGACTTGTGTCTCATAAGATACACATAACCATAACGCGATGCATCACCTGTAAAGGTTACGAAGTATTCATATCCACCTCTAGCCTGGCTAGACATGGGCCCACAAACGTCACTATGAACAAGGGCTAACAGTTCGGTGGCACGTACACCTTTACCGCTAAAAGGTGATTTAGGCATCTTGCCTAATAAACAAGATTCGCAGACGTCATATGAATTTGGATCAAATCCATCCAAGTACCCACTCTTCGAAAGTGTGGATATACGTGTCTTGTTTATGTGTCCCAGACGACAATGCCACATGTAAGTTTCATCTTTGTTACTTACTTTAAGCATTTTGTTTGTTACATTATATGTTTGAGATTGATTCATATTCAAAATATATAGACCATTATTTTCATCAGCAGTGCAAATTTCCATATCATTTTTATACATAAAACACCCAGTGTTTCTAAATACAAAAGTATACTCACATTGGGCTAACATAGATACAGAAATAATATTCCTAGTCAAACTAGGTACATAATAACAGTTTGTAAGTTTAAGTACATGCCCCGAGGGCAGTTCCAAAACAAAAGTGCCAACGGCCAAAACGACGACCTGTGTCCCATTTCCAACGCGGAGGTCAATCTCTCATGAGGCCAGTCTCCTGCTAATCTGCAGATCCTGCACATCAGTACATATATGAGTTCCACAACCAGAATCAAAAATCCAATTTTTAAAACTAGTAATAGACATGTTTATTTATATAATAAACATACCTGAAGCCGGTGCCTTGCCCGCTTTAATTTCGTTCATGTGTGCCTTGTACTCGTGGCAGTCATGCTTCCAGTGACCCCACTTCCCGCACTGGAGACAAACATCTTGGGATTTGTCCTTAGGTTTCCCAAAACCTTTTGATGATTTGGCCTTGCCCTTCTTCTTATGCTTCTTTTTCTTAACACCTCCAGTCGCCTTGGGCCAAGCCCTCAGAGTCTGAGTTGTTGAAGCAAAGTGTGCCTCACACTTCTTGCCCTTAAGGAGCTCTTTCTCTGCTTCACGCAGAGTGGACATCAACTCTCCAAGAGTTTGGTCTTGGTTCAACATGTTGTAGTTCATGATGAACCCACTCCAAGTGTCGGGGAGAGACTGTAGGATTAAATCTACTGAAGTCTCAGCCTCGAAGACTATGCCCATCTGTCCGAGTTGCTCAATGTCAGCAATCATCCGTGACACATGGTGCTCAACAGACGTACCCTCTGACATTCGAGCGCGGAAGAGCTTCTTCTGCAACTCATATCTTTGCGATCTAAGATTAGATCGGTGAAGATCGTGCAACTTCGCCAGCATCTTATAGGGATCCAATCCCTTGTTTTGACGACAGAATTGCGGAGCCATAGCGGCAAACATTACCGATTGAGCAGTCACATTGTCATCGCTATGAGTCTTCCAAAGCTCTAGCTCAAGCAATTGATCAGGCCGGGGCTTAGACCCAAGAGGTCGCTCTATGGTGTAGAGTAAATTCTCGATTCCCAGAATAATTCTGTGATTCATATCCCAGTCCTGAAAGTTTGTGCCATTAAAGACGTTGTCGCCCATGACAATATCCCTAATGCTTAACTTTCCTGTCATATTAACCGCAATAGTCCAACTATTCGATTAACGATGTATGGGTACAGTCTAACTGTTACAAGAAAAATAATAATATATTAGTCCAACTAATAAAATAATTGACGAAATAATTTTGAAAGCGCGTAAAGCTAAGTATTTGAACGAAATTGCAAATTCAATACTAGCCTCCCACTATTTTTTGGCGAGCCTCTAACCCTCTATTGAGTACTCGGGAAACCTAGTTTCCTAGTGGGCTATGATCCCGTTAAATAACACACAACCTTGACTTTGGCCAACAAGCTGTATGATATTTAACTAGGTAGATCTCTAAGATCAATTGGATCTCATCCAATTCCTAGATCCGGTAGGTGGACCTCCAAGTCCGAAACATATATACAATATATATGCCAATATATCCAATATATTTTCCTAACCTTTTTCCTCTGAATCAACTAAGCCTTGGCTTTGGCACAACAATCTTAATGATTCCAGTTAAGCGGGACCCATTGACTTTGGAAAGCTTCGTAATCGATGTCGATGGACAAGAAGTGATCTTGACTTTGGCCAACAAATCAAAACTTGGACAAGACACACGATATGCAACAAAGCCTTCATGATTCAAACACATCCGCGATGGACAAAGGTCTTGACTTTGGCCAACAAACCAGTGCCAATCTTGGATCTTGAGTAAGAATCACTCAATGGAAGGAAAACGCTTAATATTTATTGAGGGTTTTTTCGCGTAAATTGGCAACCAATTTATTATCTTTGTTAGGTCTCATCATACACCCTTAAGCATGCATTCTAAAAGCATAATAAGGCGCGAAAATAAATTAATAATGATATGCGGATGGATATCTCACAGATTGTTCCTAGAACAAATCACTCCATTTCCTCTCCCCTGCTAGCACTATTCTATTTTCTACTCAATTACATAATACAATGAAAGAAACCTCATTGACATTGAGGGGAATTAGGTGAGAAGAGAATTACAAAGAATCAAGAGAGAAAAGGCTGGAAACGCAGCTCCAATTAAATAAATTCTAAATTTACAACAATTTCCAAAATTGCCCTTTCCCCTCTAATATCCATCTGATATACATTATTCATTCAACACATCCATGTATTCACACAAAGCATGTTATTCAATCAATCTAATCCAATTAATTAATCTTGAATAAGATGATCATCCAATGTTCAAACAACGATTTGATTTTGCGCGAGTCCAACTCGTTTGAAATAAGTACTCAAAGTACGAATTCTTGAATTATATCGAACTACAATTTAAATCTAATTTAATTCGTATTCAAAACTAATTCTATATTTAATTCCAAATTAAATAACTACACCTTTTAATGTGCCTTTACGACTTAGATTCCAAATCTAATCTAAATGGGTCTCAAAGCCCAATTAACATCCAATGTCGTTTAATTAAAGTCCAATGGGCTTTCAATTAATTTCTTAAGGCATGTACTTTGGTCAATATGGGTTTAACCCAAATACCAAAGCCCAATTAAGGAATCACCCTATTTGCTAAGAAACCAATTTCGGCCCAATTAAACATAAAAGGTCCATCTGTCATATTTGGACTTAATGGAATGATTTAGACCCAATTTGGATCCAATCCAATTGACCTAAACCAAATTGGCCCAACCAAGCCCATTAGGCCCAAATACAACATTTTAAGCCCAATTCTAAATTAAGCCCAACTAATTAAATTTTAAAATTCCAAATTTCATAATTTAATTAATTAAAGTGTATTAAATTAATTAATTATCTAAATTAACATTTCCAAAATATCAATTTAATCAATTAATCATGCTTAAATTTGTTCAACACATGTCCAACATTATTGAAACAAAAAATCATCTCATTTCATGCTCCATGATACCATTGTTGGTCTCTAAGACTTAATCCAAGATCATATAAGCAATGAAAAATTGTGAATACATAAAAGAAGTATGGCAGAATCATACTCACTTTGAACGGTTTTAAGATGCGTCAAATTGAAAAAAATTCCTCCAAGAATTCGGCCAAGGTGGTCTTTGAATGTTGATCTACAAGCTCCAAGCCTTTGATCTTGATTCCAAGCTTTTGGGATGGTTTCCCTATGACCTTTGAATGATCCTTTTGAGTGCTACCTCTAAGAAAATTTTGCAACAAAATCTTCTTATTCCTCCTTAAGCTCACGACAATGGAAGAAAATGGGGAGAGATTATTTGCTTCAAAAGTGGCGTGAATGAGAGATGATAGGAAGTGAGTGTGTTGACTTGTTAAAATGATTTCTAAAATCAAATCCAAGATATACCAAATATTTGGTATTTGTCTTTCATTCCATCAACCTTTTCAACTTGTGTGAAATACAAGCAAGCTTCACCAACTCACCAAAACCCATCACTTAAAGTGACAAGTGATGTGACATGTGGGCCCCACTTGATTCAAAATCCGAGTGGACCCGTAAACACTCTCGGGCTCGGGTTCGCTAATTCCAAATTAACGAATTTTCCATTGCGACGTAATTAAATCAAATTTAATTAAATAATAATGCCAAGCAAAACCACTATCCACGTCGCTAGCGAATTAATTCTAAATTAATTCGTTTGCCCGAATTAAAATCTAATTTTAATTCCGCATCGAAATCTAATTTCGTTTAATATATCGAATATATTATTTTATTGATTAATTCCAAATTAATCTTTCTCTCTCTTCTAATAGTATTTTATCCTAGATAAAATCTCTCCGTAATTAATCCCAGATTAATTATGCTCGAATCATACGTCATCGGTGAATCTTCGGGAAGCGACCCAAGAGATCCCTGGATATGTTGTCAGTAAATCCGGTCGTCGGACTATCCGAACACATACGTACCTCGTACTATATTTTTACCGATTTACGAGACATGGTTGGCTTCTAGCAAAGCACCGTGCCTACCCAATTCTCCAGAATTATTCTTAATGGAATATATAATCTGTATTAGGCGTAGTATACACAGTATTGCGTATTGCGATCCTGTATCGGATGTCACATGCAAGGCCTGGGGCTGGAATAGTGTCTGCCCCGTACGAAGCATATATCAGATTACAAGTAACTAGTCTCTTTAATCGGATAATCATGACCATGTCATATTATCCCGATGGTTGCAACCAATTTATAGTACTAGTTTTGTATCCCTGCGTGATCATCATCTCCATATGACTGAAGTGATACTTCCATCTTGACATCACACCCAATACACTACGATTCTCAATAAACCCAGAAGAGGCGTACACAGAATCTGTTAAAGTCCTGGATGACCAAAACCAAAGCGTATTGATTGTCGCAAGTACTAGCGATGCAAGTCTCAGGTTAAGACCAAATACACCTACCCTGATGCAGATTCCCATAGACACATAGTCATACGACCAATGAGATTTCGCGGGGTCTATCCAGAGCGAAGCTGTTTCAGTACCATCGGTAAACACAACCTCTTATCACACTTGCATAAGTATCCAATACTTAAATATACGAGAACTATGCTGTTAAGCTTCCATAACACGCACAAGTGCAATACTAGTCTATTCCGTATTATCGATGTCCAGTCTCGACAATACTACGACTAGGGATATTTAATGATTAAACCTTTATGGATTGATACTGTCTCATATCTTATAATTCGAAACTAATCATAAGGACTTTTATCATTTATATATTTAAGTAATCAAATTACAAAATGATAAAATGCAATTTCATTGCTACATAATTAATTTGTACAAAAACCACAATGTCTTTTACAAATAGTGACACTATGGGTCATAATTGTCTAACAGTTATGTCATGGATTGCTCCTATATCTAGTAAGCCTGTTTACAGCTTGAGAGATATCAGGTCGTATGCAATTTGTGAGATACATCAGACTTCCGATTATTCTCGAATACTCTAGTTGCGATACGCTTGAGCCAATATTCTTTGATAAATGAAGAGTTAGGTCTACAGGAGTTCTAGCCACATTTTGATCTCCTTTATTATATTTCTCAAGTATCTTCTCAACATAGTGAGTCTGAGATAATATATATCTTTCTGATGTTCTGGAGATCTTAATTCCTAAGATCACATTCGCTACTCCTAAATCTTTCATATCAAATTTGTTGGTCAGTGCTTTCTTGGTAGACTGAATCATCTCATGATTACTACCAATTATCAGCATATCATCTACGTAGAGACACACAATGACATATCTTTTTTGAGTTGATTTGGTGTATACACACTTATCACACTCATTGTTTTTGAATTCACTTGACAACATCTCTTTGTCAAACTTTTCATGCCATTGTTTGGGTGCTTATTTTAATCCGTATAAGGATTTTACAAGTTTGCACACCTTCTATTCTTGTCCAGGAACATTGAAACCTTCTAGTTGTTCCATGTAAATCTCTTCATCCAGTTCACCATTTAAGAATGCCGTCTTTACATCCATTTGATGTATTTCAAGACCAAATATAGTTGTTATGGCTATGAGCATTCTTATTGAAGTGATACGAGTCACTGGTGAATAGGTGTCAAAGTAATCAAGACCTTCTTTTTGTCTATAACCTTTTATGACAAGTCTTGCCTTGTACTTATCTATTGATCCATCCAGTTTCATCTTCCGTTTGAATATCCATTTGTAGCCCAGTGGCTTACAACCTGGAGAAAGATCAACCAACTCCCAAGTATGGTTTTGTAGGATGAAATCAATCTCACCATTGATAGCCTCTATCCACAAAGATGCCTCTGACGAAGACATTGCTTCTTTATAGCTTTGTGGCTCATTTTCTAACAAGTATGTCAGAAAATCTGGTCCAAATGACTTAGACGTTCTACCTCCTTTGCTACGTCTAGGTTCAATTGTCTCAACACTTTCATAAATCTTGGTCAGCCTGATCACTGTCTTTGACAGTATCAATAGTTCTTTTGAGAGATTTTGTTCTTTGTATTTCCTTGTAAGGAAATGTCTCTTCAAAAAACGTCGCATTCCTTGACTCAATTATCATATTCAGATTGATGTCAGGAATTTCATACTTATGTACCAAGAATCGATACGCACTACTGTTGCGAGTATATCCAATGAATATACAATCAATAGTTTTGGGTCATATTCTAACCTTCTTCAATTTAGGAACCATTACTTTGGCAAGACACCCCCACACTTTCAGATATTTATAGGAAGGTACATGACTTTTCCATAACTCATATGGTGTCTTGTCCAATCTTCTGTGAGGTAGCTTGTTCAAAACGTAGTTAGCGAAAAGCAAGACTTCCCCATAAGTTCTGGGGTAAACCAGAGCTTGTCAACATGGCGTTCATCATTTCCTTCAACGTTAAGTTTTTACGCTCAGCAATTCCATTTTGTTGAGGCGAATAAGAAGCAATAGTTTCGTGAATAATTCCACGATTGGAACAATATTCACTAAATGGTGATATATATTCACCACCTCTATCACTCCTGATTCTTTTAATTTTCTTGCCAAGTTGATTTTCAACTTCGTTCTTATAGTGTATAAAAGCTCTCAATATTTTCAACTTCGTTCTTATACCGATTTACAAGACAAGGTTGGCCTCTAGCAAAGCGCCATGCCTACCCAATTCTCCGGAAATATCCTTACAGGAATAAAGGATCTGTATCAGGCGTAGTATACGTAGTATTGCGTATTTCTGTCCAGTATCAGATGATCACATGCGAGGCCTGGGGCTGGTATAGTGTCTGCCCCGTATGAAGTATATATCGGATAACAAGCAACTAGTCTCTTTATAATCGGATAATCATGATCAAGTCATATTATCCCGACGGTTGCAACCTTTATTAGAGAGCTAGTTCTGTATCCCTATGCGATCATCATCTCCATATGACTGGAGTGACACTTCCATCTTGACATCACACCAACACACTACGATTCTCAATATACCCAGTATTGGCGTACACAGAACCTGTTAAAGCCCTGGACGACCGCAACCAAAGTATATTGATTGTCGCAAGCGTTAGCGGTGCAAGTCTCAGGTTAAGACCAAATACACCTACCCTGATTTCGAATTTCCATAGACACATAGTCATACTACCAATGGAATTCTGAGGGGGTCTTATCCAGAGGGAAGCTGTTTCCCGTACCATCGGTGAAACACAACCTCCTATTACACTTGCATGAGTATCCTATACCCAAATATATGAGAACTATGCCGTTGTGCCCTCACAACGCGCATAAGTGTAATACTAGTCTTTTACGCATTCATCGATGTCCAATCTCGATAATGCTCTGACTAGGGATGTTTAATGATTTATCCTACGTGGACTGATACTGTCTCATATCATTCTCAGTCCAGGAACAAATCACAAGGACCTCTCATCATTTATACATCTAGGTGATCTAATCACAAATGATAAGAGTGCAATCTCCTTTGTCACATAGTTAATTTGTACAACAACACCGTGATCTGTACAAATAGTGACGCTATGGGTCATAATTGTCCAATAAACGGTCCATTCTATATTTGTATGGCGACCTTGATCCGGGATCATCCATGTAGAGACATGAGAATGAAGGCACCTTGTATGATGTGATCATATAGGACTGGACCCAGATGGAAATGAAATTCTTATAACATCCGTTAAACCAAGAAAGTCATTTCAATCTATTAGATGGTCATATATGGATTGATCTTAATCTTGAGTGTACTACGAACTCCTGCATGGCAGGCCATGTCCTTTGATTTACAAAGGTGAGGTTGGTGTAACAGTTTCGACCAATAGCTACGTACTTTGGGGGCATGGTCTGTTGTGTAGCTAGGAATATCTTACATAGATATGAAGTTGTTAGGGTTGGTGCTCAGAGTGCCAATCCAGATCGTAGGATTTACAATGTAGTGCGCAGTTACAATATAGTTTGTAATTGACATTGGGAAGCGCACTATAGGATGTATATCCTTAAATAAAGTTCATGGTTAAGATTTAATAACACAGGTCGGTTAGTAAAATCCGCTGGGACCAGTACATGTCGTATATCATGACTTGGTTCGATGGTTTATCCCAATGAACCATGAGTCTCGGGATACTCGTATAGACATGTAGGTGTTTATTTGATAAACACTTAATGACTCAATGAAGATATCCTAATAGATGGTACACCAACATCAATAGGAATCTTCTCGAGTTGAGCGAGTATAGTGGTCCTTCGAATTGAGATGCCAATGTGGATATATGAGTTATTCTCCACACTTTGATGGCAGTCACATCACCGATCAATTTAGATCAGACCTCCATCTGTTCATTGGGTGTGGACTGATGCTCATGATATCCAGTACGTATCAAGATATGATCCGTCAATCCTATGTACAGGGCATATGTATCCTCACGTGTTTACGATCTAGTAAATCCATAGTCGTGGTATAACTTCATAAACTTATTCCGAGTGTTATTTACAGATCGTAAATTTAAAGTCGACTATATTATACCGAAAGGATTTGACGTTTTTATCTATATCCCAGGCATAATATGGATAGCCTGTGATGGGGGGATTATATATATGCAATGACCTCGACTTGTATAGTTTAGCGAGATTATCAGTGGTCGTCATAATTCATGAGTGGGTGAATTATGGACACGAAATTGGATTTCATGACGGATAAACCTAAACTTAGAGAGTTCCACAATATGAAGTGTACTTGTTGAGCACTTGGGCAACGCGTTGTGAATAATACAGATTATTCATAATACTTCATTGGATTAAATGAGTTAATTCGAATCATTTAATCGGTTAAACGAAAACACATGCTTTAAGGGTTTTTGGTCAATCGTAATTATTGTGTATTTATATTTGATACATAATTTGATTAGATACACATTAATTACGTGTCAAATGAGACTTTGACACATGTCATTAATATATGTATTTGTTATTTAATGTAAATAAAAATACATATACAATAATAATTATATTAATTAATTATTTAAATATTTAAATGTTAAATATTTGAATAATTAATTGATAAAATTTTTCATAATTGTTATGAAAAATATTTAATTATTATTGGTGACACATGGCATGATTTAATTAAATTTTATGTTTGCAAATATGATTTGTTAACATAAAGTTTGATTTAATTAATTGATTTAATTTTTCCAAAATGACCATATTACATTTGGAAGTCGGCAAAGTGGTTTTTTAAAAGGAAAAATTTTTCTTTTTTGCTTCTAATGGAAGCTTTGCCGAATACTTGTCCTCCAAAAGCTCTCAATGTTTCTTTGATGATTCAAGGAACAAAAGAAAGAGAAAACAAGAAAAAAGCTTAGGAAAATTGGAGATTAAAAGTTAATCTTTAATCTTATTGAGTTTGGAAATTTAGTTTCTTGTTCTTGTGTTGCTAGAATAGTTCTAGGGTTTTCTATACTTGTTAAATTTGGGGCTTTATGTTTTGGAGGATGAATTGGAAGGCTTTAAGCATGTGAGATGTTGATTTGGATGATATTATAGTAATTATTGTCCAATTTGATCATTTGATGATATGTTTCCATTCTAGAGTGTTATAACCACTCTTGTAATGCCTAGAATTGTTCTTGGGTTCTTGAATTGTGGTGGCTTGGATTGGTGTTATAATTAATTTGATTGATGTTGGAAAAGTTGGATTAAAGCATGAACAATTGATAATTTAACTTTTGGATCAGATCTAGAAATATTGTTCATATGGTGATGAAAATAATGTCATATAAATGTATTGGATGTGTTTTGGGTGTTGGAACAATTGCCGAAAATTGTTTCGGAGTTGAAATAAGCGAAAATGGTGAAAAACAGTGTTATCGGGTGACTTTTGAGCTAACCTGGTGACGGCTGCCCAAACAGTGAATTTGTCACTGTTCGGGCAATCCATGAACTGCCCTAATACTATTGGGACTGACCTGGGCAGTCCTCATGTGTATTGGGTAGTCGGTTTGGTCAAAAATATGTTTTATGCCATTTTACGGAAAAACATTTTCGTAAAAGTTTCGTGATGTTTTTTTGCTATTTATGTCGTTATTTGATATCGAATAAATATGTTTAGGTGAAATACGAATGAATTATTCATATTAGATATTGAATAATTCATTCGGTAATTTAAAAGGTTTTAAAATTACGATTTTGCCCGAACCGCGCTTCCGCTGCGCCCTCTGCCCAAAACCCCAACAGAAGTTCACTCCTTCTTGCGAGAAGTAGATGAGTATCTTTCTTAAGGGTTGATTCGTTACTTGAACGGTTAGAGCACCCAAGTCTTTCTATTACAAATAGAAAGATTAAAATTCATAATGGTTATGAATAATCGTTCATTAAAGAATCAATGGGACTTAAGGTAAAAATAATTAGAGGGGTATAACAGACATTATGACCCGACTCTAATTACGAGATACCCGTGAAGGGTTAATCTATATGTAGTGACTATATAGATGGACACCGACTTGGTTCGGCTTAATATATCATCTGCGGCAACGAGAGTGCAACTTCGGGTTTTTAATGGAATAACATGGAGTTAATAATTCGGAATAATTAATTAAGAGCTTAATTAATATTTCGTGATTATTAGAGCTCGGAGCCGTAGGTCCATTTGGTCCCCGTGTCTAGCTCGATCTAGTATAGTGGATTTAGTATAATTGGATAGTCCAATTATATACTAACAGAGTTATAAATATTATTAATATGATTAATAATATTTTATGTCACACTTGAAACTATGTGTTAAAAGTTTAATATATAGTTTTTGTAATTATATGATAATTAAACATTTGGCATTTAATTATTAGGGGTGGGCAAAAAAACCACCGAACCGAACCAAACCGCAAACCGGACCAAACCGGACCGAATTTACGGTTTTTTTTCCTAACGGTTCGGTTTGCGGTTCGGATTGGCCGACCGCAAACGGTTTACGGTTTGGTTCAGGAGCTAATCCGAACCGCACCTGTTAAACCGAACCGAACCGTTATAATAAAAAAAATTATATATTTTTTATTAAAAAATTTGTATTTGTATTTGTATTTTTCTTTTAATTTTATATTATGTTTTCTTTTTATTAGTATGTTAATACTTTTATTCTTAAATTTTTTGTTAATATATTTATTTGTTAATACTTTTATTCTTTAATTTATTTGTTAATATATTTATTCTTAAATTTTTTGTTTTATGGTAGCATCATTATTCTTGAAAGTAAGATGTTGAATTTGTCTCTTAATTAGAATGATGGTAGCATCATTATTCGAGGTAATTTTTGAAAAATACAAGAATTAATTGTGCCTCAATTTTTTTTGTCTTCACTTAAGTGGATGAAAATTTATTTCAAATATAATAATCCTAAACCGAACCGAACCAATCCGCAAACCGCTGGTTTAAAAAATTTTCAATCCGAACCAAACCGTTATTTAATGGTTTGGTTTGAGAGATAAAAAATCTGAACCGTAAAATATGGTTTGGTTCAGTTTTTAGTAAAAACCGAATCAAACCGAACCGCGCCCACCCCTATTAATTATATATGATATAATTAAATAAAAAGTTAATTGTGTAAATTCCAAATTTTGGGTTTTGGAAACCCTCAGACTTTATTTGGAAGTTACATCTCTTTTAATAGGAATTAATCTTTTTATTTTGTAACATCCTTTCCATTATGGAAAGTTAATATTGATGTTACAAAAATTCCTATTTTCTTATGCCATGGCCGATTATTACAATGGGTAAAAAGGGGAAGGATTTTGTTTTTTTTGAAAATTACAAACCCTAAGTATATAAAGAAAAATATGATTTTTCTTTTGGAGAGAATTCATTCTTGAACCCTAGCCACTTTTCTTCTTCTTCCTTATTCTCACAAAAGTTTAGAAAAACATAACTAAGAAAAGATGAAAATTAAAATCAAAACACAAGTGTGACTTTATCTCTAAATAGTTTAGGAATTATTTGTTGGACAATTATGACCCATAGCGTCACTATTTGTACAAATCATGGTGTTGTTGTACAAATTAACTATGTGACAAGGAGATTGCACTCTTATCATTTGTGATTAGATCACCCAGATGTATAAATGATAGGAGGTCCTTATGATTAGTTCCTGGATTGAGATGATATGAGACAGTATCAGTCTACGAAGGATTAATCATTAAATAATCCATAGTCATTGATGAGTGGTATTTCTATCACTATTTCCCACTCATTTAACCTAATATTTTGTATAGTTTCATGAGTTTTGTGAATAGTTTGATGTGTTTTGTGTTATTTTGTAGATAAATAAAGTTTCAGGACATTCTGGAGGTGATTTGGACCAAAACAGTGAAAATTGGAAAAAGGACATTTTGGTAATTTGGGCGCATCGCGACGCGCAAGACCTTGGCGTCGCGACGCCTAACGTGCACCGTGGTCTGCTAATGTGCGTCGGGTCAACGGTTCAGAATTTGAGAAGTTTGACTTTGCTAACGTGCGCCGTGACACGTGTCACCATCACAGCCGATCTGCTAACGTAAGTCGTGCCACGTGTCATCATCCTACGGTGCCGAAAATTACTATTTCCACGTGTGCCACGTGTCATCCTACGTGTCGCCATGTCATCCGGTCAATGAGTCAACTCTGCCACGCGTCTTGCCACGTCATCATCCACGTCAGCAGGTCAACCGAGTCAACATGCCACGTCATCATCAGCCAATCACAGCGTGACACGTGTCATCATCCTACGGTGCCGACAATTGATCCCAGCCGCCTTACCACATCAGTACCACATCATCACCACGTCAGCATAATAATTGAGCTCTTAGCCGCCTCGCCACGTGTCGCCTTATCTTTTTATCCAAATTGCCACGTGTCAAGCCTTCAGCATGCCACGCCAAAAAGTGCTGGAGTCGCGACGCCAAAGGCCTTGGCGTCGCGACGCTGGAAACCCACCGAGGCCTATAAATTGAGCTCGAGATTTCAGTTTTAGTTGCACCATTCTCTCTCATTTCTTTGATGTAAATAGAGAGTCATTCTCTCTCTAAATTTCTTTTAATTTTAGTTTTGTAATTAATTTTAATTACGTTCTGTAATAATAGTAATTTACTTTCTTTACTTTTTACAGTTTTTACTATTCACCATGAGGAGGTAACTTCCCCAGCTAGGGTGAAAGGTAATTCTTTTACTATTGCTATTTAGATTAATCTCCCTTAAAAATAATATATTCACTATTTAAAATTTGACTTAAAAAGGATACCGCTATATTGGTCGGTTGGTAATTTAATTTTAATCTATTTAAAACCTGACTAATCAAGGATACCGCCAGATTGGTCGGTTGGTAATTTAATTTTGGTTCCGCCTTTATGGCTGGTTTATAGACAAATATTACCGCCTTAATGGCTGGTTGGACTTAATTTGACTTAATCAGGATACCGCCAGATTGGTCGGATGGTAATATTATCACAAGTTTATATATTATTTTATGGGAGATATCTAAATTAGTAGTAGTAAAAGTAATTCCTTTTACCTTAGCATTTTATTTTATTGTAATTTACTTTTCAGTATTTACTTTACCGCATTTTTACTTTATGTCTTTTATTTTCAAGTTTTTACTAGCCCTAGTTATGTATTGTAACTAAATTAGTTATCTGGGGTTGTGATGACTTTTAATATCACCGGTTTATAAGGGGTTAAATTAAAGTTTGTGTAATATAAAGATTTATTTATTGAGTCTTAATCTTAATGTTTTTTATTAACTGGCTACTAATAAAATTGACTAGGTAAACTTAAAATGAACTAGACATATGGATTTTAAGTTTAAGACCTTAGACTCAATAGCCCACGATCTTTCTTGAGGATAGATAACCCTTTAATAGATTTCCTTACATGATAGGAATATACCTGTCGGGCGGGGGTAGCTTTAATTGGAACTTAATCTTAATGAATCTAGGTAATTTGGTTGACATAGACATATGGTTCAATTGGATTATACTAGGTATTTGTAATTGACCATCGGAAGAGGCTTTTACATAATTTAGTGTTCCAGGTTAATAAATCAATATATTACCCAACTTTAAGATAACCACTTCATCTTTAAAATGATATTAAAAGAAATAACAACCCTAGATAGTTTTTAATATTGAATTTTCTTAAAACCTACTTTCGACACTCTTATTTACTTGCTTTTAAATTTAGAATCGTCACCATTTCAAATCAATCAATCAATCCGTTAGATACTAGTAATCATTTGACTTCATAAAATTAATAGTTTAGATATTAAGTCCTCGTGGGATCGATAATTTTTATACTACTTGAACGATACGTACGCTTGCGTTATATGTGTGTGTTTACGCCGGTCAAGTTTTTGGCACCGTTGCCGGGGACTTATTTATCTTTTACTATTAGTTTATGGGTTAGATACCTTTACTTGTATCTAATTTTTCTTTTTACTTATTGTTTTTGTTTTCTTGTGTTTCAGGTTCTCAGAAACTTCATGAGACGAACCAGAAGTTTTGAACTTCGACCGCTTGACCCGGAAATTGAAAGAACTATCAGACAGTTGAGAAGGGAAAGGCGAGAAGGCCAAGAAGCTTTAGTCAACATGGAACCTGAACCTTTGGAAGTTGCACCACCAATTCCCATTCGAGACAGAACCATTCCGGTGGTTGACAGACTTATTTCTTGTATTGTACTTCTGTTGGATAATATGACCCATAGCGTCACTATTTGTACAGATCATAGTGTTGTTGTACAAATTAACTATGTGACAAGGAAATTACACTTTCATCATTTGTGATTAGATCACCTTAGATATATAAATGAAGAGAGGTCCATATGATTAGTTCCTGGATTGAGAATGATATGAGACAGTATCAGTCCACGAAGGATTAATCATTAAATATCCCTAGTCGTAGTATTATCGAGACTGGACATCGATAATGCGGAATAGGCTAGTATTGCACTTGTGCGCATTGTGAGGGCACAACGGCATAGTTCTCATATATATATAAGTATTGGATACTTATGCAAGTGCGATAGGAGGTTGTGTTTCACCGATGGTACGGGAAACAGCTTCGCTCTGGATAGACCCTCGGAATCCCATTGGTATTATGACTATGTGTCTATGGGAGTCCGACATCAGGGTAGGTGTATTTGGTCTTAACCTGAGACTTGCACCGCTAATGCTTACGACAATCAATATACTTTAGTTGAGGTCGTCTAGGACTCTAACCGGTTCTGTGTACGCCAATGCTGGGTATATTGAGAATCGTAGAGTATTGGGTGTGATGTCAAGACGGAAGTATCACTCCAGTCATAGTGGAGATGATGTCACACAGGATACGGTATTAGTGCTCTTAAGTGCTGGCCGGCCATCGGGATATTATGACAAGGTCATGTATATCCGATTATAGAGACTAGTTACCAGACATCCGACATATGCTTCGGACGGGGCAGACACTTATCCACCCCCAGCCCTAGCACGTGACTATCCGATACTGGGCCGATATACACGATACTTGGTATACTACGCTTGATATAGATCTTAAATATTCTTAGATGAATATGACCGGAGAATTGGGTAGACTTCGTGCTTTGCTAGAAGCCGATCTTGTCTCGTAAATCGGTAGAACGTAGTACTTGGTACGTACGTGATTCGGATACTCCGACGACCGTATTTACTGCCGACTTATCCGGGGATCTCATGGGTCGCTTCCCGATAATGCACCGATGACGCATAACTCGCACTCATTAATAATCTGGGATTATATATAGAAGAGAGAGAAAATTAATCTAGGATTAATTACAGAGATATTTTATCTAGGATAAAATATCGTCTAAAGAGAGAGAATGATTAATTTGGAATTAATCGGTAAATTAATATATTCGATATATTAAACGAAATTAGATTTCGACGCGGAATTAAAATTAGATTTTAATTCGGGCGAACGAATTAATTTAGAATTAATTCGTTAGCGACGTGAATAGTGAATTCGCTAGGCGTAATCATTTAATTACGACGCGACGGAAAAATCGCTAATTGGGAATTAGCGAACCCGAGCCTGAGTGTGATTGCGAGCGCATTCGTATTTCGAATTCGAGTGCGGCAACGCAAGTCACATCAAGCGTCAAATCATTCGTCACATCAAACGTCAAATCAAAAGTCACTTTAAGTGATGTGATTGATTGATATGATTGAGTTGATTGATTGATAGACACACATCAAGTCACTTTGATAAAGTGACATTGAATAGTGATGTGTGTTGTTGGAATAGTGTTGGTGGTTGAGAAAGCCATTACCATTTATTTTATTTGATAAATAAAAATGGTAAATGCTTATTATTTTTTGGAAAAATATATAAAGCATTTTTGTAATTCATTACACAACTTAACCATAACACTTCTCCTCCTTTTCTCTCCATCAATACACGCCCAAGGGGCTGTTTTTTCTTTCTTCTTCATAGCTCACTGCCGTGAGCTTCAAGGGAAGCAATGAGTGGTTTTCATGGTGAAAACGCAAGTGCTAGCACACTTACGACTATTGCGAAGGTGTTAGGGAGGTTCACCCATGAGGCGGGATCCATTCGACGAAGTTTGGAGCTTCAAAATGAGATCCGAAACTGCCCAAACCAGTGAAGAATTCTGCACCAGCGGGCGTGACCAAGGCAGTGGAGTTTTGGCTTCATTCGTCTTCAAATCGACTCAACCGATCGATGTGAGTATTCCGCTACCTCCATTGATGTATTCACACATGATTTTCATTGCTTGTTTGATCTTGGGACCTAGAAACAAACCTAACAATGGCATCAAGAGCTATAGGTTCAAGCATGAAAATGTAGGGCTTAAAATTTGGGAAAATTGATTTTGAGAATGATTTAGTTAAATTGTTTGATTGAGCATGTTTAAATGATGTTGAATTGAAGTTTGATTGGATCAATTTCATGAAAATTGATTTGGAATAATTTTCCCCAAAATATTGATGTTGGCCGAATGTGATGGATATTTGGAAATCTTGGATTTTTTCATTTTAATTCATTGGATGAGTTATAATGATGTAGGATGATGTTGATTTGAGATTGAATTGGATTTAATTTTGAATTGGATAAAAAACCCCAAAATCTTCATGTTGGCCGAATTAATAATGCCCTTTAAAGTCTTGGTACATTTTGATTTTAGGACATTGGATGTATTGGAAATTATTTAGGATGTTGATTTAATGTCGATTGTGGGTTCGATTGGATTGAAACCAAATCGGACACAAAATCCCTCCTTGGCCGAGACTAAGAAGCATGTAATGGGTTTGATTTTTTCATTTATGTGTTGGACATGTGATGATGATAATGAACATGATTAATTGGACTAATTTGATGTTTTAGAAATATTGATTTGGGTGATTAATCATGTAATGCACTTTAGGTAATTAAATTGCGAAATTGGATTTGTTTAATTTAATTGAATTAGGCCTTCAAATTGGATTTGGGCTTATTAAGTTGTATTGGGCTTATTGGGTTTGATTTTATCAAGATGGGTTTAGGCCAAATGGATTGGATCCAATTGGGCCCAAAACCACTACCATAAAGCCCAAATGCAACTTATAAACCTTTAAAGTTTTATTGGGCCTAATGGGCCTAAATTGATTTCTGGGCTTATGGGGTTACTCCTTGATTGGGCTTTGGTTGCCGAAGCCCACGCCTTAAAGAAATTAATTAAAGCCCATTAGACTTGAATTGAATTGACGTTGGACGTTAATCGGGCTTTGAGACCCGACACGATTAAATTTGGAATTAAGTCGAAAAGGTTTTTAAATAAAGTGTAATATTTAATTTGGAATTGAATAGTGAATTAGTATTAAATACATGTTAAATTGGATTTAATTATGTAGTTTAATTTAATTCATGAATTCGTACTTTGAGTACTTATTAATTTAATTGGATGATCACATAATTATCAGATTAATTAATTTGATTAGATTGATTGATAGCATGCTTTTGTGTGAATACGTGGTTGTGATGAATGAATAATGTATATCGGATGGATATTAGTCGGGTGAGGCAATTTTGGAAATTGTTGTAATAAATTCGATTTATTAAATTGGACCTGCGTGTCCAGCCTTATCACCTATATTCTCTTTGTATTCTCTTCTCACCTATTCCCCTCAATGTAAATGAGGTTTCTTTAGAAGTGTAGTGTAACTGGTAGAAGTAATACAAGTGCTAGCTTGAGTGAGAAAGGGAGAGATTTGATCTAAGATCAATATGTTAAGTATCCATCCGCATATCATTATTATTTTATTTCATATGTGCTTTATTATGTATTTAGAATGCATGTTTAAGGGTGTATGATGATGAGACCTAAACAAAGATAATTAAATTGGTAGCCAATTTGCACGCGAAAAGCCCTCATCAAATATCATGCGTCTTTTCCTTCCATTGAGTGATTCTTGCTCAAGATCCTAGATTGGCATGGGTTGTTGGCCAAAGTCAAGCCCTTGTCCATTGAAGATGTTGTTTGAATCACGAAGCTTTGTTCCATATTGGTGTCTTGTCCAAGTTGTGGTTTGTTGGCCAAAGTCAAGACCACTTCTTGTCCATCGACCTTGATTACGAAGCTTCCATGGTCAATGGGTCCGCGCTTGACTGGGATCATTAGGTTTGTTGTGCCAAAGCCAAGGCCTAGTTGATTCAGAGGAAAAAGGTTAGGGTATATATTGGATATATAGGCATATATGGGATATATGTTTAGGACTTGGATGTCCACCTACTGGATCTAGGAATGGATTGGATCCAATTGATCTTAGAGATCTACCTAGTTAATTATCATATAATTTGTTGGCCAAAGTCAAGATTGTATGATATTTAACGGGATCCTAGCCCACTAGGAAACACGGTTTCCCGAGTACTCGACAGAGGGTTAGAGGTTCGACGAAAAATAGTGGGAGGCAAGAATTGAATTTGCAATATTCGTTCAATTACTCGCCATACGCGCTCAAACAAATATCACTCGTCATATATTAAAAGTATTAGTTGGACTAATATTAATGTTGTTTTAATAAACAGTTGGACTGTATTATAGTTGATTATATATAATTGGATTATATTAATCAATATATTTGAATTAATTAATTTCAGTTCACAGTTGATTTTATAATTGGATAATAATAATCAATGTAATTGAGGTTAATTAATTTGGATTATATTTGATTATATAGTTGGACTATTATAATCATTATAATATATAGTACCACTAATAATTGATTAAATAGTTGGACTATTGAAATCAAGAAAGAATTGAATAGTTGGATATTTAAAATATAATCTTGGATTAAATATTTTAAATGATTTAATTTTCAAATTGGGAATAAAATAATAGGTTACTTTATTTGATAAAATAACTTATTGAACCTAAGCCCAAAATTAAGCAAATAAGTATAGTGTAAATCTTTGGAAGATTTATGTGATGATGACTTTAGTGCTTAATTTAACATACTTGTCATAAATCTAATTTTAGATTTAAGAAGTATTAAAATTGCAATTTATAATTCTTGGAGAATTAATTGACTATTCTAGAGGAGATAAAGTCAAAGTTTGCAATTGGGCATGTAGCACGAGGTGCACATTGTTTCGATATTCTAAAAACCCAAGGCTTGGCCTAAGGTTCCTGAAATATTGAAAAGGATAATTGACATATCCCAAAGTGACTACCATTTGGATATGACAGACACGAAGGAATTAAAGAAAGGGCAAGGCTCTTACTTTAAAAATGATTGTCAAAGTTATGTTCACTACTAGTATTGAAATTAGATTTTAAATACTTAGTGTGGTACATAAAATATATGTATTGATGTTCAGAATCTGCTTTGAGCAGAATACTGACTTCAAGCTGAGATTGCTCTACGAATCGGAAACGGGACGAAAGTCGCTGTTTCGACCGTAGATACCTAAGTTTAGGAACTACCCTTCGGGTGTGTACTTAAATTAGGAACTGTTATAATGTAACTAGTTTGACTAGAGACATTATCTCTATATCAGTGTTTAATCCATTGTGGATAAACTTTTATATTCTAGAACACTAAGTGTTTCATTATATAAAGATGATACTGAGATAAACACATTAGATGTGAATAACAGAATTTATATTTTGAATATAATTAAAATCTCAAAACATATAAAATGACAAATAAATAGCTCAAATTGATTTGATCAAGTAGAGACTTATTTGTGGCATTGTTGTCTGGGACACAATTAAACAAGACTCGTATATCCGCACTTTTGAAGAGTGGGTACTAGGACTAATTTGACTATTCAAATAAAGTCTACGAATCTAATTTGTTAGGTAAAGTACCTACAACACTGTTTACTTGGTAATAGTGTAAGTGCCACCGATCTGTTAGCCCTATTCATGGTTAAGTTAGTGGGCCCATATCTAGCTAGGCTAGATGTGAACATGAATATTTCGTGACCTTAACGGATGTGGCATCACGTTATGGTTATGTGTTTCTTTTGAAGAACACAGATCAGAAACTATTAGGGTTTCGACACGAAGTAGATTAACAGATCGACTATAGTATTATGCCGTCACGGTAAGACCGTAATGGAAAATACTTAAGCAGTAAGTTTCATTTATACATGAAAGAGTACAATATTCTTTCAGATGAGGACTCCTCCCGAGACACGTCAGTTTGACGGTGTGTCCGAACTAAAAACCGAAATTTGTTGGACATGATAAGGTTTATCACGAGTCGCTCTGAGCTACCATTCCTTCAACGGATATGTATTAACAGTGCAAAACTTATTTAGAATAAGGTTCCATATAAATCTGTTTGACAGATATCATATGATATGAACAGGAAAGAAACATGGTTTCTCATTCCTAATAATTTGGGTATGCCGGGCATAACGTTTGGATGATACCAAATTAGAACCCAAATTGGATAAGTGTCATACATAGGTTATCCTAAGGAAAACCATAAGTATAGTACTTATATATCTCACAAGAGAACAATGTGATTGTTGCTCGCCATGCGGTTTTCCTAAGAGGAATACCGATATGCAGTGGTAAGTGGGAGGATAGTGATACTCGATGAAAATCGGAGTAATACTATTCAAGGCACGAAGTCCTTAAAGGAACACAAACAGTTCATCAATGATGAATCTGTACCATTAATCTTCGAATACATAAGAACATCGTAGATCGAAAAGAATCAGAAAACAACCTGGGGTATGGGTTTCTGATGTAACCTCATAAAGATATTAATCTTGTGGAGGTATACCAACCGACTATGTTTTGAGGAAGTGATACGAGGTATCGACTCCCTATTATGGCAAAGTGCCATGAGTCCGAAATGGATACCATATATAACAACTACGTTTGGATACTAGTTGTTGTACCGTAAGGCATTGTGCCTATTGGTACTGTAAACGTCTTCAAGGAAGACATACATGGATGGCAACATACCAACGTACTAAGCTAGGCTTGTGACGGAAAGGTATTGTTATCAACATTGTGTTGATTACGGTTCAACCTTTTACCTGTTGCCATGGTAAATCCATTTGGATAAGGCTTGTTGAGAAACTGTACATTTATGAAATGTGTCAGTTAAAGATCAAAATTGCTTTCCTGAAAAGGAAACCGTTTGGAGGATGCTTACAACATCCTGACGATTTTGTATAACCGACAAACAAGGTTTGCGGGTTATTCGATCCATGTTTGGATTAAAGCAAGCATAAGGTTCTTGGAACTGTCGTTTTGAAATAATCATAATGGTTTATGATTTGACTCAAAACGAAATGATTCTTGTGTATATAAGGAGGTTAGTGGGAGCGCACTGACAAGGAAATTCCCATAAAGCAATTGGTGAAAGCTTGGCTTTCGTAGAAATTCTCCGTAGAATTCTGGGGAGTAACAACCTTTATTCAAGGAATAAAGATCTACTGGGATAGATTTGGAGTTGTTAACACTCTCTGGGAAATTGTACATTTAAAATGTACTTGATATGGTGTCACATACGCTTTGAGCATATGGAGTCACAATCAGGACAATCCAAGTGATAGTCACTGGATTGAAGTTAAGGACATCTATTAGTATCTTAGAGAACTAAAGATGCTGTCTTAAACTATGGAGAATGAGAACTTGAAGTGACTGGGATCACTGCCGCAAGTTTCCAAACAGTTAAATACTGCGGTACTATAAAGTTTGAATAACGGGACAGTGAGCTGGAAATCTTCCGAGCAAGATACTGTTGCCGAATAAACAAAAAATGCGGATTATTGCTACAGCTGAGGCAGCAATAGAAGCCATTTGGGTCGAAAATAAATCTAATTAGATTAGATATAGTTCTGTTAGCAGCTGAGCTAGGCGTCAGTACAAGGCTAAAGAATTAAAGGTCTCATCGACGATCCAGATATATACTTCTATATTCATCTGATTCGTTCGGATCATACATCGTGGCGATGTGGTGATCGTATAAATCGCGTCAGACGATAATCATGTAAATCCGCTGACGAAAACCTTTCCTCAGCAATTTGAGCAAACCGTACATAGTTCAGGTGTAGGACACTTGAGTGACTGGCTATGTGCCAAGTGGGAGATTGTTGGATAATATGACCCATAGCGTCACTATTTGTACAGATCATAGTGTTGTTGTACAAATTAACTATGTGACAAGGAAATTGCACTCTCATCATTTGTGATTAGATCACCTTAGATATATAAATGAAGAGAGGTCCATATGATTAGTTCCTGGATTGAGAATGATATGAGACAGTATCAGTCCACGAAGGATTAATCATTATATATCCCTAGTCGTAGTATTATCGAGACTGGACATCGATAATGCGGAATAGGCTAGTATTGCATTTGTGCGCGTTGTGAGGGCACAACGGCATAGTTCTCATATATATATAAGTATTGGATACTTATGCAAGTGCGATAGGAGGTTGTGTTTCACCGATGGTACGGGAAACAGCTTCGCTCTGGATAGACCCCTCGGAATCCCATTGGTATTATGACTATGTGTCTATGAGAGTCCGACATCAGGGTAGGTGTATTTGGTCTTAACCTGAGACTTGCACCACTAATGCTTACGACAATCAATATACTTTAGTTGAGGTCGTCTAGGACTCTAACCGGTTCTGTGTACGCCAATGCTGGGTATATTGAGAATCGTAGAGTATTGGGTGTGATGTCAAGACGGAAGTATCACTCTAGTCATAGTGGAGATGATGTCACGCAGGATACGGTATTAGTGCTCTTAAGTGCTGGCCGGCCATCGGGATATTATGACAAGGTCATGTATATCCGATTATAGAGACTAGTTACCAGACATCCGACATGTGCTTCTGACGGGGCAGACACTTATCCAGCCCCAGCCCTAGCACGTGACTATCCGATACTGGGCCGATATACACGATACTTGGTATACTACGCTTGATATAGATCTTAAATATTCTTAGATGAATATGACCGGAGAATTGGGTAGACTTCGTGCTTTGCTAGAAGCCGATCTTGTCTCATAAATCGGTAGAACGTAGTACTTGGTACGTACGTGATTCGGATACTCCGACGACCGTATTTACTGCCGACTTATCCGGTGATCTCATTGGTCGCTTCCCGAAAATGCACCGATGACGCATAACTCGCACTCATTAATAATCTGGGATTATATATAGAAGAGAGAGAAAATTAATCTAGGATTAATTACGAAGATATTTTATCTAGGATAAAATATCGTCTAAAGAGAGAGAATGATTAATTTGGAATTAATCGGTAAATTAATATATTCGATATATTAAACGAAATTAGATTTCGACGCGGAATTAAAATTAGATTTTAATTCGGGCGAATGAATTAATTTAGAATTAATTCGTTAGCGACGTGAATAGTGAATTCGCTAGGCGTAATCATTTAATTACGACGCGACGGAAAAATCGCTAATTGGGAATTAGCGAACCCGAGCCCGAGTGTGATTGCGAGCGCATTCGTATTTCGAATTCGAGTGCGGCAACGCAAGTCACATCAAGCGTCAAATCATTCGTCACATCAAACGTCAAATCAAAAGTCACTTTGAATGATGTGATTGATTGATGTGATTGAGTTGATTGATTGATAGACACACATCAAGTCACTTTGATAAAGTGACATTGAATAGTGATGTGTGTTGTTGGAATAGTGTTGGTGGTTGAGAAAGCCATTACCATTTATTTTATTTGATAAATAAAAATGGTAAATGCTTATTATTTTTTGGAAAAATATATAAAGCATTTTTGTAATTCATTACACAACTTAACCATAACACTTCTCCTCCTTTTCTCTCCATCAATACACGCCCAAGGGGCTGTTTTTTCTTTCTTCTTCACAGCTCACTGCCGTGAGCTTCAAGGGAAGCAATGAGTGGTTTTCATGGTGAAAACGCAAGTGCTAGCACACTTACGACTATTGCGAAGGTGTTAGGGAGGTTCACCCATGAGGCGGGATCCATTCGACGAAGTTTGGAGCTTCAAAATGAGATCCGAAACTGCCCAAACCAGTGAAGAATTCTACACCAGTGGGCGTGACCAAGGCAGTGGAGTTTTGGCTTCATTCGTCTTCAAATCGACTCAACCGATCAATGTGAGTATTCCGCTACCTCCATTGATGATTCACACATGATTTCCATTGCTTGTTTGATCTTGGGACCTAGATAAAACCTAACAACTTCCTCCCTTACCAGCAAATGCAGATGACATCAAAACATGCATTCAGATGATTCAGCAGTCAGTTCAGTTTGGGGGGAATGCAACTGAAGATCCTAATGCCCACATCAGCAACTTCCTGGAAGTTTGCGGCACTTTCAATTACAACCGAGAAGCTGAAGAAGCAATGAGACTGTGAGTTTTTCCATATTCCCTGAAGGACAGAGCTAAAGCTTGGCTACATTCACTACCAGTAGGTTCTATCACAACTTGGAACACTTTAGCCACCAAATTTCTTGCAAAGTATTTTCCACCAGCCAGAACTGGAAAACTGAGGAATGACATCACATCCTTTGTACAAAAAGACTCTGAAACTCTCTACAAAGCTTGGGAAAGGTATAAAAATTTGCTCCGGAAAGTCCTCACCATGATATTCCAAAATGGCTTCAAGTCCAAACATTCTATAATGGGCTTTCTGGAATAATGAGAACCATAATAGATGCTGCTGCTGGAGGAGCTTTGATGGAAAAAGGAGAAGATCGAGCATGGGACCTAATCGAAGAAATGGCCAACAACAATTCTTTGTGGCCAACAGAAAGGAGCATGATCCAAAGAATTGCAGGAATTTATGAAAGTGGAGCCAATACAGCAGTCAACGCCAAGCTAGATCAGATATGCAAATTTATGGAGACTCTTACCACTGGATCCACAAGTTCACCATATGGAGGAGCACCAGAGTCGAACCAACTTGAAGAAACGGTGAATTATGTCAATAATTTCAACAGACAGGGGAACAATCCATATTCCAACACCTACAACCCAGGGTGGAGGAATCATCCTAATTTATCATGGAGCAACAATTCAGGCCAACAGCAGAACTATTCACCACCTGAATTCCAGTAACATAACAAAAGCCAGGAGTAGGCAAATGAATCAGGAATAACAGAAGTGTTGACCCACTTGAAAAAGATAGAAGCAGAACATGATTCTCAAGCAGAAAGATATGATGCTATGTTTCAATCCCAAGAAGCATTAATTCAAAGTTAATTTGCTTCTATTAAAGCACTGGAGAATCAAATGGGACAACTGGAAAATGCTCAGAGTTACAGACCGCCAGGTACCCTTCCTAGCAACACAGAGCCAAATCCAAGAAACATGGGGAAGGAGCAATGTCATGCCATCATGTTAAAAAGCGGTACTGAAATCAACAAAGATGTTGGAGCCAAAACAACTACTGAGGAAGTTCCAAAAGAAACAAAGCAACAAATGGAGGAAAAAGAAGCAAAGGAAAAAGAACAGATCATTCCACCTCCAACTTTTCCTCAGCGTCTTCAGAAGAACAAATTGGACAAGTAGTTTTCTCGGTTCCACCTCTTTTTTGAGTTGATTTGGTGTATACACACTTATCACACTCATTGTTTTTGAATTCACTTGACAACATCTCTTTGTCAAACTTTTCATGCCATTGTTTGGGTGCTTATTTTAATCCGTATAAGGATTTTACAAGTTTGCACACCTTCTATTCTTGTCCAGGAACATTGAAACCTTCTAGTTGTTCCATGTAAATCTCTTCATCCAGTTCACAATTTAAGAATGCCGTATTTACATCCATTTGATGTATTTCAAGACCAAATATAGTTGTTATGGCTATGAGCATTCTTATTGAAGTGATACGAGTCACTGGTGAATAGGTGTCAAAGTAATCAAGACCTTCTTTTTGTCTATAACCTTTTATGACAAGTCTTGCCTTGTACTTATCTATTGATCCATCCAGTTTCATCTTCCTTTTGAATATCCATTTGTAGCCCAGTGGCTTACAACCTGGAGAAAGATCAACCAACTCCCAAGTATGGTTTTGTAGGATGAAATCAATCTCACCATTGATAGCCTCTATCTACAAAGATGCCTCTGACGAAGACATTGATTCTTTATATCTTTGAGGCTCATTTTCTAACAAGTATGTCAGAAAATCTGGTCCAAATAACTTAGACGTTCTACCTCTTTTGCTACATCTAGGTTCAATTGTCTCAACACTTTCATAACTCTTGGTCAGCCTGATCACTGTCTTTGACAGTATCAATAGTTCTTTTGAGAGATTTTGTTCTTTGTATTTCCTTATAAGGAAATGTCTCTTCAAAAAACGTCGCATTCCTTGACTCAATTATCATATTCAGATTGATGTCAGGAATTTCATACTTATGTACCAAGAATCGATACGCACTACTGTTGCGAGTATATCCAATGAATATACAATCAATAGTTTTGGGTCATATTCTAACCTTCTTCGATTTAGGAACCATTACTTTGGCAAGACACCCCCACACTTTCAGATATTTATAGGAAGGTACGTGACTTTTTCATAACTCATATGGTGTCTTGTCCAATCTTCTGTGAGGTAGCTTGTTCAAACCGTAGTTAGCGAAAAGCAAGACTTCCCCATAAGTTCTGGGGTAAACCAGAGCTTGTCAACATGGCGTTCATCATTTCCTTCAACGTTAAGTTTTTACGCTCAGCAATTCCATTTTGTTGAGGCGAATAAGAAGCAATAGTTTCGTGAATAATTCCACGATTTGAACAATATTCACTAAATGGTGATATATATTCACCACCTCTATCACTCCTGATTCTTTTAATTTTCTTGCCAAGTTGATTTTCAACTTCGTTCTTATAGTGTATAAAAGCTCTCAATAGCTTCATCTTTGCTCCTTAGCAAATACACATAACAGAATCTTATGCTATCATCGATAAAAGTGATGAAGTACTTTTTACCGCCTCTTGTTTGCACAATATTCATATCACACACATCAGAGTGTACAAGTTCCAAGGGTTCAGAACTTCGTTCTATAGAATGAAATGATGTTTTATGCATTTTTGCTTCAACACATGCCTCACATTTATGTTGGTTATCAATTGAAAATTTAGGTAAAAGGTCCATGTTAATTAGTTTATGCATTGTATCATAATTAACATATCCTAACCTCTCATGCCATATATTTTGTGACTCAATAATATAAACGGAAGTTATAGCTTTATTATTAGCACTGTGTCGATTGACAGTCATTACATTGAACTTGAAAAGGCCCTCAGTGAGGTATCATTTTCTTACATAAACATCATTCTTGGTCAATACAAACTTGTCAGAAACAAATATAAGCTTAAAACCATTCTTGCTAAGGAGAGAGCCCGAGACCAAGTTATTCCGAATATCAGGAACATGCAAAACATTCTTAAATGTAAGCTCTTTTCTGGATGTCATCTTCAGAACCACAGTGCCTTGTCCAACCACTATAGAGGTAAATGAATTTCCCATTGTCAGATGATCGCCACCATCGACCTTCTGATATGAAGAAAACATCTTGTTATCTGTGCGACGAGTAGCCCCAATGTCTACCCACCATTCTCTCGGATTCCCAACCAAGTTGGCTTCTGTTACAACTCCTGAGAGGTTTATATCTGAGATCTCATCAGTTAGCTGCTCATCTTTAGTGACATGGGCCTCATTTTTATTTTTCTTGCCTTTGTCCTAAGACTTATTGTTTCTGCAGTCCTTTGCCATATGATCGCATTTTCCACTGTTCTTTCTCTTTTTGCTACCCTTTCCACCCTCGATGATATTGGCCTTAGACTTCATAGTCTTGTAACTGGCCTTCTCGGACTTCTTTTCGTCCTCTTCGATCCTCAATCGAACCTCAAGATCTTCAAGACTCATCTGCTTCTTTTTGTGTTTCAGATAGCTCCTGAAGTCCTTCCATGATTGAGGTAACTTTTCAATGATTGTGCAACTTGAAACATCTCGCATTCCTTCATCAAATATTTCATAAATGATCAATTATAGTTCACCCAACTGAGACATTACCGTTCTTGAATCTACCATTTTGTAGTCCAGGAACCTACCCACGATAAATTTCTTTTGCCCGGCATCCTCAGTTTTGTATTTCTTCTCAAGAGATTCCCAGAGAATCTTCGCATAAATCATGCCTTGGTACACATTGTACATGGTATTTTCAAGTCCTCCCAAGAGGTAGTTCTTACACAAGAAGTCGTCTGACGACCATGTCTCTTCTCCAGTTGCTTAGATGTTTCCGTTTCTCCCTCCACATGACCCGAAGGATCTTTGAGGTACTTTGCCAACTGCAATATTGTTAGGTAGAACAACATTTTACTCTGCCATTGTTTAAATTTTGCTCCATCAAACTTTTCAGGATTTTCTCCATAAGCGACCGGTACTGCGATATTTCCGCTAGCCATGTGTAACTGGAAAATCAACAGAAATCAATATGTCTACAAAAGCCAAATTGCACAACGATCAAACGAATGATCTTGTTTCAGTGATATACTAAGAATCCACTCGTTGTTATATTGGAGAGTAGTACCAAATAACACAAGTCTTTGAATTTACAACTAAGGTTTCTTATGATAAGTAAATAAAGAAATATTCCCAGAGGACGAGGGGGGTCCGGAGTAACCACTTAAATCCCTGCCCACTTAGGCTCTTATCGCCTTTTTGACAGAATATCCTTTAAAAACTTTCTCAATAGAATATCTTAGACATTCAAACTTAGTATTACACTTCAATTCATAATACAATATTTGTAGATTTGTATGTGTATATATGTATTAATCAATCAAGCTTGGATGGAATTACTTGTGTAAGATTACACTTTAATTCTCAACCAAGTATGCAACACACAATTAATTTCAACTTTATCACTATGTGTATGCTTGTGATAATTTAACACGCTAATATTAACTTAAATCTATACTACCAAGTTTATTGTAATACAATATATGATTTTACTAAGTTAATATTATGATAATATAAATTAATCTAAGTCTATTTTATTCTAAAAATAATTCTAGGATTAATTTCGTTAGTGTCACTGTAATGACCCCAAATATTTTAGTTCGACTAGGGACGCATGAGGTTTTCTTTTCCGAACCAGTAAATAATTTCCGGGATCGATTCAGGGACAACAAACACTTACTTAATTCTAAGACCAATTTTTCCTTTGATTTCCTACATGGGCTAACAAAAATTTAAATGAAAGGAAGAAAGAAGCCCAAGGCCCAACTAATGAATTGCCTACACTTTTCTAGAAAATGGGGTGAAAGAATTAATAAAACACAACAAAACAACAAAGGGGAAAATATTTCTTCATTTCTTTCTTAGCTTAGCCGTGAGAGTGAGAAGAGAAAGAGGGAGTTTACAATTTTTTTAACAAAGTCTTGAAGCTTAACAAGTGTTTTTCATCCAAATAAATCTAAAAGAAGAAAGAAGAAGGGGATCTACAAGCATTGTTAAGGAAGAAAGAAGTTGAAATAAGGTAAGTTTACTTGACCCAAATTTTGGTGTTTTGAATTTTGATAGTTGGTTGAGTGAAGTGTGTTGTTGACTCAATGATAATGTAGTTTGGGTTATTTTTGTGTGAATGAATTGATGTATGGGGAATGTCTCATGTCTTGTTTTAATTGAAGCAATAGGAAAGAATGATAGAATTTTGGGTAAAGATGAGAGGTTGGGAGTGTCATTTGATGGTTTGGATGTGTTAAAAATGTAGTATTTTTTTGGGATTGTGTGGGAATAGATTTGGGGGGCTAACCATGAAGGAATGAAGATCTAGTCCTGGAATCGAGGGCGCGTCGCGACGCGCCAAGCTTGCATTGCGACACGATCGAGGTAGAGATGTGCATTTGATTTACACGGGCGCGTCACGACGCTGATGGGACCAGCATCGTGACGTGAACCTAAAAACCAGAATTATTTTTCGAAAGATGCGATGCTTAACTAAGGGTCTGAATTTTATTTTACATTTCTTTTAAGGGAATGAAATGTTCTAAAGGAGTAATCCAACTAGGTTAAAGAACTTAATTTGATTTCGAATCGTATTTTATAACTTATGATTTTAACTCAGTTTATTCCATATATATACTCATTAGGAGCCGCGTTCGCTCCCAGCGATGTGAAGAGAACTTGACCAGACTTCAAATCTGTGAGTGGAGATCTTTCTTTTAAATTGATTTACAGTAATTATCATTGATTAAGATTTATTTCGAGATTTATTCTTTAAAAAGCTTCAGGGCGTTAGCCGTATTAAATTATCAGTTACTTTTTATTTAAAGTTGATTTGAAAGTTTCAAAGCTTAAAGCATAAGTTTTATGTGTTTCGAGGCATGGGGGGAAAAACCCACCTAAGCTCTTACTTATGGAATTGACGGACAGAGACCGTGTGCACACGTAGTTCAGGGCAAGTTGTGTTAGACATTATGACCCATAGCGTCACTGTTTTGTAAATGATATTGTATTATTGTACAAAATTAACTATGTGATAATGAAATTGCCTTTTGCCGTTTTGTAATTTATTTACTTTGATATATAAATGGCGAAAGTCCATATGATTAATTCCGTATTGAGATGATATGAGACAGTATCAATACATAAAGGTTTAAATCATTAAATATCCCTAGTCGGAGTATTATCGAGATCGGACATCGATAATGCGGAATAGACTAGTATTGCACTTGTGCATGTTGTGAGGGCACAACGACATAGTTCTCATATATTTAAGTATAAGATACTTATGCAAGTACGATAGGAGGTTGTGTTTTACCGATGGTACGGAAAACAGCTTCGCTCTGGATAGACCCCGCGGAATCCCATTGGTAGTATGTCTGCGTGTCTATGGGAGGCCGCATCAGGGTAGGTGTATATGGTCTTAACCTGAGACTTGCATCGCTAGTACTTGCGACAATAGGTAGACTTTGGTTTTGGTGGTTGGGGGACCTTAACTGGTTCTGTGTTCACCTCTTCTGGGTTTATCAGGAATCGTAGTGCACTGGGTGTGATGTCAAGATGGAAGTGTCACTTCAGACATATGGAGTTGATGATCACGCAGGATACAGAACTAGTGCTCTATAAAAGGTTGCAACCGTCGGGACAATATGACTAGGTCAGTATTGCCCGATTTAAAGAGACTAGTTGCTTGATGTCCGATATATGTTTCGTACGGGGCAGACACATTTCCAGCCCCAGGCCTAACATGTGATCGTCCGATACTGGATCGATGTACGCAATACTACGGTATACTACGCTTGATATAGATCTAATATTCCAGTAAGAATATTTCTGGAGAATTGGGTAGACATGGCGCTTTGCTAGAATCCAACCTTGTCTTGTAAATCGGTAAAAACGTAGTACGAGGTACGTACGTGTTTGGATTATCCAACGACCGTATTTACTGCCAACATATCCGGAGATCTCTTGGGTCGCTTCCTGAAGATTCACCTATGATGTTTGATTCGAACTTTATTAATCTTGGATTAATAACGGAGAAACTTTATCTTGGATAAAATGCCTTATTAGGAGAGAGAGAGAGATCGATTAATTTGGAATTAATCGATAAAATAATATATTCGATATATTATTAAACGAAATTAGATTTCGACGCGGAATTAAAATCGGATTTTAATTCGGGCAAACGAATTAATTTAGAATTAATTCATTAGCGAACTGAATAGTAATTTCGCAAGGCGTAATTATTTAATTCACGTCGCGACGGAAATTCGTTAATTCGGAATTAACGAAACCGAGCCCGAAAGTGTTTGCGGACACATTCGTATTTTGAATCGAGTGATATCCGCAAATCACATCGCGATATCTCATTACTTAATATGAATAGATGGTGGATGTATCTAGTCACCTTTGAGGGATGATACATTGTCTCTAATCTCAAAGTGTGGTAATGATGGCAAATGATGGATTTCATTTTGGAGGGAAAGCCATGCATGGCTTTGAAGGATTTTTTGCATTAAAAAATTCTTTTGGTATTAGATATCATATCACTTTTTATTTCCTTGGTCATTCACGGTTTTGGCATGCAAAGGGAACAAAAATTAAAAGTGAAACACTCTCCTCTTCTTTCTCTCTTGCTCACGCCGTGAGCTGCACATGCAAGGTAGAAGATTGTTCTCTCATTCTCCATTTTTGCTAGCACAAGCAAGGAATCAAAGGAGGTGATAGGGAAACCACCTTGGAGCTTGGAATACACAAAGCTTGGAGCTTTCAACTCTTTTCTCCTCTTGGCCGAACCATATAGGAACTTGGAGCTTCAACCCTTTGTTCATCTTCTTCATCACAAAAGCTTTGTAAGTATGATTCCGCCATGCTTCAAGTTTATTATATATTCATTTATTGTATTTTAAATGCTTAATCTTTCCTTGGGACAAATAATAGAAACCAACAAGTTGGATAGCGATACGTAACGCCCCTAGACCCTAGTTTCAAGGCCAAGTAGTAGCATGGATCAACACTATTGGCTCTAGTTGAGTGGCTTGGGGGACGGCGATATATATCACCCTAAGTCCACTAGTTTAAGGGACATGACTGGCATGCTTTGGGGGACGACGATACGTAACGCCCCCATACGTCAAGTTTTCCAGAGCCAGAGATATTTTTCACAGAATGTTTTCAGAAAGGGTTTTCTCAGCTTTAAAGAAAAGAACCAGTTTTCAAATATAGTGTTCAAAAGCATTTTAAGATTGAATGATATTACTCAGATATATTGATTCAGTTTCTTATTTTATAGCTCCACTCACTGAGATCCTTAGGACTCACCCCTACCACTTCCCAGTTCTTTTGCAGGATTCTTCTTTTGGTGAGCCATGTACCACTTTGGGAGACCCAGTTTGAGGACAAGTGTTACACTGCAGTCACTAGTCATCGGGTCCATTTTTCCAGATCTATATTCATGTAGAATGTATTTTTCTGGAAGTCATTTTATTGTATCATTGACTTATGTTATACGTTGTATACTTATTATAAATGCTTTCAGACATATATATATATATATATATATATATATATATATATATATATATATATATATATATATATATATATATATTATATATATATATACATATATTTATGATCTCGTAATTCAGTTTATCTAAGTCATTAAATTGCATATGTGAATGAGTAAAACATTGCATAACTTTAAGATAAGAACAAGTGTTCTAATGCATGAGTTGTAGGCTTAGGCGATGGTGGGATCTGTTGCTTGCCGGTAACATTCCCGTATTGGGGATGTTACAAAGATGGTATCAGAGCATGGTCGAGGGAGTCAGTGACTGCAGTAAGGGAGTAGTAGTGGCTTGTATATGTAGTATACTTGGGGTACTACTATATATAAGTGGCTGTTTACTCTAGTAACCTTGTCTCAAGGCATGTCTCATTATAATTACTCATAATTCCTTTTTATGTGATTGATCATTTTCTCTCTTAATTTCTTAGATATCCATGCCACCCAAGGGAAGAACTGGAGTCAGGGGTAGACCCAGGCGTGGTAGGGCACCTCTAGCCATGGATCCGGATCAGAGATCAGTAGTACTTCCACCTGAGCCAGATAGAGGGTAGGGAGTGGAGTCTGTTCATGAGAGTGTTGTGGGGGAAGGTAGAACTGCGCCAGTGGTCCAGCCCAATGACCCAGTAGTTACAGGTTTGCAGCAAATTCAGCAGTCAGTAGCAGCTTTAGCCCAGTTGATTACCCATCAGCCGCAGCCACCAGGCCTAGAGCCGAGAGCTGTAGAACCCACCGTTCCTGTTCCACCACGACCAGTAGGAGTATCCATGGCTCACCAAATATAAAGTCCCTCCAAACATACCAGACCCTTCTACATTCCGAGTCGGACCTTCTTTTATGCCACATGAGTCATCTCCAGTAACGGTTCAGGTCATGTAGCGACAAAAACTACTGGTATCTTTTTTGGAAGCTTCATCCTCCTACGTTCTCAGGAGTAGAGACCTCTTTTGATCCTTGTGGTTTCATTAAGGAATCATATCAGATATGCACAGCTTTGGGGTGTTCGACAGAGAGGGCAGTGGAGTTAGTCAGTTTTCAGCTGAGAGATATGGCCAACACATGGTTTATGTCCTTTCGGGATGGTCGACGATGAGACGCTCCTCCTCTGACATGGGTTGAGTTCAGTATGGCCTTTTTGTCCAGATTTTTACCACAGAGTATCAGGGATGCCAGAGCCCGAGAGTTTGAACAGTTGGTATAGGGCGAGCATATGACAGTTTCTGAGTATGACATACGGTTTACACGATTGTCTCACTATGCCTCGCATCTAATCAGTATAGAGGAGATGAATGTGAAGAGGTTCATGAATGGGCTTCGAGACTATTTATTCCGCTCCATCCATTTCACAGAGACACTTACCTACACCCAAGTTCTAGATGATGCCTTGCGGTTTGAAACATGGGTTAGAGAAAGACAAGCAAAGAGAGAGTCTCGATAGAAATCTAAATCAGAAGAGAGAACTAGGATGCATCAGAGTGGTCATAATAGACAGCAGCAGATGTCAGCTCCACCTACGGCACGCAGAGATATGGGTTCAGTTCAAGGGGGTCAAGATCATAGGCTGGCTCAGAGTGTCACCTCTCGTGCAGTTTCCTTTCCCTCAGTAGCCAAGCCTGGGCGAAGCCTACCACAATGTTTGATTTATGGATGAGCACATACCAGGACTTGTAAATCTGGGAGTAGAGGTTGTTATCGGTGTGGACAAATGGGTCATTTGAAGATAGACTATCTGGTAGCAGCATAGCAGTTTCCATCTTTCAATGCCACCCCATCTACACCCCAGCCACAACCTAACAAAAGCGTAATAAGAGGAGAGCAGAGGCCAGTGAGTAAAGGACATACAGTGGGAGGTAGAGGGCAATCAGTTGGTAATCGAGGACAAGCTTCCTCCAGTAGAGTTTAGGGCAGGGTGTATACCCTCATCCCCAGAAGGCACATGCATCCAATGCGGTGGTCACAGGTACATTACTGATTAATTATGTGCAAGCAACAGTGTTATTTGATTCTGGTTCTACATATTCTTTGTGGCACCATGTTTTGTGACTCAGACGCGTATGGACATCGAACCCTAGACTTCCATATCATTATAGCTACACCAGTAGGAGACCTCTTAGAAGCTACACAGGGTGTGAGGTAGTGTTCTATAGATATTGATGGGTACATTTTCTATGCCGATTTAGTAGTGTTGGGTATATTGAGCTTTGATGTCATTCTGGGGATGGATTGGCTAGCTAAGCACCATGCGGTATTTGATTGTCAGGAGAAGACCGTTATGCTACATGTTTCTGATAGACCAGTAAAAGTCTATCATGGGGATAGAACGATAGCACCTTACAATTTGATATCAGCTATGCATGCATTTAAGCTACTTCAGAAGAGAAATATGGGTTATATGGCTTATGTAACAGATAGTAAAGTGGAAAATATAGATCTTGAATAGATCCCGGTGGTAAATGAGTATTCTGATGTGTTCCTGGATGAGTTGTCAGGATTACCTCGGGATAGGGAGATTGAGTTTTGTATAGATGTTATATCAGGAACTCAGCCTATATCAATTCCTCTATACAGAATGGCCCCTGCAGAACTTAGGGAGTTGAAAACACAGTTACAAGACTTGCTGGATAAGGGCTTTATTCGCACCAGTGTGTCCCCGTAGGGTGCTCTGGTATTGTTTGTGAGGAAGAAGGATGGGACACTGTGACTATGCATAGATTATCGGCAACTGAATAAGGTGACAATCAAGAACAAATATCCACTACCAAGGATTGATGATCTATTTGATCAGTTGTAGGGGGCACAATGTTTTTCCAAAATCGATCTACGCTCGGGTTATCATCAATTGAAGATTAGGGAGAGTGATGTCCCGAAGACGGCTTTTCGAACCAGATACGAGCATTACGAGTTTTTAGTAATGTCATTTGGTTTGACCAATGCCCCTGCAGTGTTTATGGATCTGATGAACAGGGTGTTTAGGCCTTTTCTAGACCAGTTCGTGATAGTCTTTATTGACGATATTATGGTGTATTCGCGTAGTGAGAAGGAACATGCAGAACATTTACACCAGGTGTTGCAGACATTGAGAGAACAAAAACTATACGCTAAGTTCTCGAAGTGTGAATTTTGGTTGACTAGTGTGGTATTTTTGGGGCATGTGGTGTCCAAGGAAAGAATTGGAGTAGATTCCCAGAAGATTGAAGCTATTCAGAATTGGCATCGACCTAAAAACGTAACGGAGATTCGCAACTTCTTGGGATTAGCTGGGTACTATAGGAGGTTCGTAGAGAATTTCTCCAGGATAGCTACTCCACTAACGCGGCTGACTCAGAAGAATGTGGTGAGATGCCTGTGAGAAGATTTTTCAGGAACTCAAACGTCGATTGATTACTGCTCATATTCTTGCACTGCCAGCGGGATCAGAAGGATTTACAGTGTACTATGACGCTTTCAGAGTGGGTTTGGGCTGTGTATTGATGCAGAGAGGGAAGTGTTTGCTTATGCTTCTCTACAATTGAAGCCTTACGAGCAAAATTACCCCACTCATGATTTGGAAATGGCTGCAATAATTTTTGCTCTGAAGATATTACCATATTATTTCTACGGTGAAAGGTTTGAAATTTTCACTGATCACAAAATCCTTAAGTATATCCAGAGCCAATAAGAGTTTAATTTGAGACAGATGAGATGGGTGGAGTTGTTGAAAGACTACGATTTCTTCATTCAGTACCATCCGGGCAAAGCTAATGTTGTCGCTGATGCCTTAAGCAAGAAGTCTATGTTGGGATGTATGCCCTAGAGGTACATATAATGTAAATGGCTTTATGTGTTTTGAAATAAAATGATGCATCATTCATTTATAAAAATATTTATTTAATATTCGCATATTATAAATTATCTTGATTACCCTAGATTACTTATGTGCCTTTAGACTTAGTGTATGAGTGTCATACACAAGAGGATTTAAGTGTGAAGTTAGTAATCTTAAACAGTCCATAGAGAGCAAACAAAACGAGTACTTTGTTTGTGGTTTATCTATAGCTGCGGTCCATTCTATATTTGTATGACGACCTTGATCCGGGATCATCCATGTAGAGACATGAGAATGAAGGCACATTGTATGATGTGATCATATAGGACTGTACCCAGATGGAAATGACATTCTTATAACATCCGTTAAACCAAAAAAGTCATTTCAATCTACTAGATGATCATATATGGATTGATCTTAATCCTGAGTGTACTATGAACTTCTGCATGGCATGCTATGTCATTTGATTTACAAAGGTGAGGTTGGTGTAGTAGTCTCGACCAATAGCTACGTACTTTGGGGGCATGGTCTGTTATGTAGCTGGGAATGTTTTACATAGATATGGAGTTCACTCCTCCTTGCGAGAAGTAGAGGAGTATCTTTCTTAAGGGTTGATTCGGTACTTGAATGGTTAGAGTGCTCAAGTGTTTCTATTACGAATAGAAAGATTAAAATTCATAATGGTTATGAATAAATCGTTCATTAGAGAATCAATGGTACTTAAGGTAAAACTAATTAGAGGTGTATAACAGACATTATGACCTGACTCTAATTATGAGATACTCATGAAGGGTTAATCTATATGTAGTGACTATATCGATGGACACCAACTTGGTTCGGTTTAATATATCATCTACAGCAACGAGAGTGTAACTTCGGGTTTTTAGTGGAATAACCTAGAGTTAATAATTCGGAATAATTAATTAAGAGCTTAATTAATATTTCGAGATTATTGGAGCTCGGAACCGTAGGTCCATTTGGTCTCCATGCTAGCTCGATCTACTATAGCATATTTAGTATAATTGGATAGTCCAATTATATACTCACAAAGGTATAAATATTATTAATATGATTAATAATATTTTATGTCGCACTTGAAACTATGTGTTAAAAGTTTAATATATAGTTTTTGTAATTATATGATAATTAAACATTTTCCATTTAATTATATATGATATAATTAAATAAAAGGTTAATTGTGTAAATTCCAAATTTTGGGTTTTGGAAACCCTCAGACTTTATTTGGAAGTTACATCTCTTTTAATAGGAATTAATCTTTTTATTTTGTAACAACCTTTCCATTATGGAAAGTTAATATCAGGGGTGTTCATAGGGTCAGGTCAACCCGCGACCCGACCCGACCCGACGTGACCCGACCCGACCTGCGCGGGTCCAATAAAAAAAATCGTGAAATTTTGACCCGACCCGACCCGAAATTTCGGATCGGGTTACGGGTTTAGGTCAAAAAAGTCGGGTCTGACCCGACCCGATAGTATTATAATATATATTTGTTATGATATAACTTTAACAAGAAACATTTGTAGTAAGAATGGCAAAGTAGTTGCTTGGTCATGAAAGGGCCCCAAGTTCGAATCCCACCATGCCCAAAATCCGAATATTTTGCTTAAATATTTTTTAAAAATAAAATGGTGGCAGTGGGAATTGAACCTGAGACTAAGAAAATGTTAACCAGAGGCTTTACCATTAGAACACCAAGCGTATCTTATAAATTTGTATAAAAAAAATATATTTATTATATTTATAATATATTATGGTGACCCGACCCGACCCGCGGTTTTTTGACCCGACCCGTTGCGACCCGACCTGCGCGGGTCAGCTGCTTTAATTTCGGGTTTCGGGTCAAATGACCCGAGTGACCCGACCCGATCGGGTAAAAAAAAAACCGAAAAACCCGACCCGACCCGACCCGTGAACACCCCTAGTTAATATTGATGTTACAAAAATTCCTATTTTCTTATACCATGGCCGATTATTACAATGGGTAAAAAGGGGAAGGATTTTGTTTTTTTTTTTAAATTACAAACCCTAAATATATAAAGAAAAATATGATTTTTCTTTTGGAGAGAATTCATTCTTAAACCCTAGCCACTTTTCTTCTTCTTCCTTATTCTCTCAAAAGTTGAGAAAAACATAACTAAGAAAAGAAGAAAATTAAAATCAAAACACAAGTGTGACTTCAAATCTATCCGCACTCTTCTATCCATACGTCATCGGTGAATCTTTGGGAAGCGACCCATGAGATCCCCATATATGTTGGCAGTAAATTCGGTCGTCGGACTATCCGAACACGTAAGTACCATGTACTACATTTATACCGATTTACAAGACAAGGTTGGCCTCTAGCAAAGCGCCATGCCTACCCAATTCTCCGGAAATATCCTTACAGGAATAAAGGATCTGTATCAGGCGTAGTATACGTAGTATTGCATATTTCTGTCCAGTATCAGATGATCACATGCGAGGCCTGGGGCTGGTATAGTGTCTGCCCCGTACGAAGCATATATCGGATAACAAGCAACTAGTCTCTTTATAATCGGATAATCATGATCAAGTCATATTATCCCGACGGTTGCAACCTTTATTAGAGAGCTAGTTCTGTATCCCTATGCGATCATCATCTCCATATGACTGGAGTGACACTTCCATCTTGACATCACACCAACACACTACGATTCTCAATATACCCAGTATTGGCGTACACAGAACCTGTTAAAGCCCTGGACGACCGCAACCAAAGTATATTGATTGTCGCAAGCGTTAGCGGTGCAAGTCTCAGGTTAAGACCAAATACACCTACCCTGATTTCGAATTTCCATAGACACATAGTCATACTACCAATGGAATTCTGAGGGGGTCTTATCCAGAGCGAAGCTGTTTCTCGTACCATCGGTGAAACACAACCTCCTATTACACTTGCATGAGTATCCTATACCCAAATATATGAGAACTATGCCGTTGTGCCCTCACAACACGCATAAGTGTAATACTAGTCTTTTACGCATTCATCGATGTCCAATCTCGATAATGCTCTGACTAGGGATGTTTAATGATTTATCCTACGTGGACTGATACTGTCTCATATAATTCTCCGTCCAGGAACAAATCACAAGGACCTCTCATCATTTATACATCTAGGTGATCTAATCACAAATGATAAGAGTGCAATCTTCTTTGTCACATAGTTAATTTGTACAACAACACCGTGATCTGTACAAATAGTGACGCTATGGGTCATAATTGTCCAATATGCGGTCCATTCTATATTTGTATGGCGACCTTGATCCGGGATCATCCATGTAGAGACATGAGAATGAAGGCACCTTGTATGATGTGATCATATAGGACTGGACCCAGATGGAAATGACATTCTTATAACATCCGTTAAACCAAGAAAGTCATTTCAATCTATTAGATGGTCATATATGGATTGATCTTAATCTTGAGTGTACTACGAACTCCTGCATGGCAGGCCATGTCCTTTGATTTACAAAGGTGAGGTTGGTGTAGCAGTTTCGACCAATAGCTACGTACTTTGGGGGCATGGTCTGTTGTGTAGCTAGGAATATCTTACATAGATATGAAGTTGTTAGGGTTGGTGCTCAGAGTGCCAATCCGGATCATAGGATTTACAATGTAGTGCGCAGTTACAACGTAGTTTGTAATTGACATTGGGAAGCGCACTATAGGACGTATATCCTTAAATAAAGTTCATGGTTAAGATTTACTAACACGGGTCGGTTAGTAAAATCCGCTGGGACCAGTACATGTCGTATATCATGACTTGGTCCGATGGTTTATCCCAATGAACCATGAGTCTCGGGATACTCATTTAGACATGTAGGTGTTTATTTGATAAACACTTAATGACTCAATGAAGATATCCTAATAGATGGTACACCAACATCAATAGGAATCTTCTCGAGTTGAGCGAGTATAGTGGTCCTTCGAATTGAGATGCCAATGTGGATATATGAGTTATTCTCCACACTTTGATGGCAGTCACATCACCGATCAATTTAGATCAGACCTCCATCTGTTCATTGGGTGTGGACTGATGCTTATGATATCTAGTACGTATCAAGATATGATCTGTCAATCCTATGTACAGGGCATATGTATCCTCACGTGTTTACGATCTAGTAAATCCATAGTCGTGGTATAACTTCATAAACTTATTCCGAGTGTTATTTACAGATCGTAAATTTAAAGTCGACTATATTATACCGAAAGGATTTGACGTTTTTATCTATATCCCAGACATAATATGGATAGCCTGTGATGGGGGGATTATATATATGCAATGACCTCGACTTGCATAGTTTAGCGAGATTATCTGTGGTCGTCATAATTCATGAGTGGGTGAATTATGGACACGAAATTGGATTTCATGACGGATAAACCTAAACTTAGAGAGTCCCACAATATGAAGTGTACTTGTTGAGCACTTGGGCAACGCGTTGTGAATAATACAGATTATTCATAATACTTCATTGGATTAAATGAGTTAATTCGAATCATTTAATCGGTTAAACGAAAACACATGCTTTAAGGGTTTTTGGTCAATCGTAATTATTGTGTATTTATATTTGATACATAATTTGATTAGATACACATTAATTACGTGTCAAATGAGACTTTGACACATGTCATTAATATATGTATTTGTTATTTAATGTAAATAAAAATACATATACAATAATAATTATATTAATTAATTATTTAAATATTTAAATGTTAAATATTTGAATAATTAATTGATAAAATTTTTCATAATTGTTATGAAAAATATTTAATTATTATTGGTGACACATGGCATGATTTAATTAAATTTTATGTTTGCAAATATGATTTGTTAACATAAAGTTTGATTTAATTAATTGATTTAATTTTTCCAAAATGACCATATTACATTTGGAAGTCGGCAAAGTGGTTTTTTAAAAGGAAAAATTTTTCTTTTTTGCTTCTAATGGAAGCTTTGCCGAATACTTGTCCTCCAAAAGCTCTCAATGTTTCTTTGATGATTCAAGGAACAAAAGAAAGAGAAAACAAGAAAAAAGCTTAGGAAAATTGGAGATTAAAAGTTAATCTTTAATCTTATTGAGTTTGGAAATTTAGTTTCTTGTTCTTGTGTTGCTAGAATAGTTCTAGGGTTTTCTATACTTGTTAAATTTGGGGCTTTATGGTTTGGAGGATGAATTGGAAGGCTTTAAGCATGTGAGATGTTGATTTGGATGATATTATAGTAATTATTGTCCAATTTGATCATTTGATGATATGTTTCCATTCTAGAGTGTTATAACCACTCTTGTAATGCCTAGAATTGTTCTTGGGTTCTTCAATTGTGGTGGCTTGGATTGGTGTTATAATTAATTTGATTGATGTTGGAAAAGTTGGATTAAAGCATGAACAATTGATAATTTAACTTTTGGATCAGATCTAGAAATATTGTTCATATGGTGATGAAAATAATGTCATATAAATGTATTGGATGTGTTTTGGGTGTTGGAACAATTGCCGAAAATTGTTTCGGAGTTGAAATAAGCGAAAATGGTGAAAAACAGTGTTACCGGGTGACTTTTGAGTTAACCTGGTGACAGCTGCCCAAACAGTGAATTTGTCACTGTTCGGGCAATCCATGAACTGCCCTAATACTATTGGGACTGACCTGGGCAGTCCTCATGTGTATTGGGTAGTCGGTTTGGTCAAAAATATGTTTTATGCCATTTTACGGAAAAACATTTTCGTAAAAGTTTCGTGATGTTTTTTTGCTATTTATGTCGTTATTTGATATCGAATAAATATGTTTAGGTGAAATACGAATGAATTATTCATATTAGATATTGAATAATTCATTCGGTAATTTAAAAGGTTTTAAAATTACGATTTTGCCCGAACCGCGCTTCCGCTGCGCCCTCTGCCCAAAACCCCAACAGAAGTTCACTCCTTCTTGCGAGAAGTAGATGAGTATCTTTCTTAAGGGTTGATTCGTTACTTGAACGGTTAGAGCACCCAAGTCTTTTTATTACAAATAGAAAGATTAAAATTCATAATGGTTATGAATAATCGTTCATTAAAGAATCAATGGGACTTAAGGTAAAAATAATTAGAGGGGTATAACGGACATTATGACCCGACTCTAATTACAAGATACTCGTGAAGGGTTAATCTATATGTAGTGACTATATCGATGGACACCGACTTGGTTCGGCTTAATATATCATTTGCGGCAACGAGAGTGCAACTTCGGGTTTTTAATGGAATAACATGGAGTTAATAATTCAGAATAATTAATTAAGAGCTTAATTAATATTTCGAGATTATTAGAGCTCGGAGCCGTAGGTCCATTTGGTCCCCGTGCTAGCTCGATCTAGTATAGCGGATTTAGTATAATTGGATAGTCCAATTATATACTAACAGAGTTATAAATATTATTAATATGATTAATAATATTTTATGTCACACTTGAAACTATGTGTTAAAATTTTAATATATAATTTTTGTAATTATATGATAAATAAACATTTGGCATTTAATTATTAGGGGTGGGCCAAAAGAACAACGAACCGAACCAAATCGCAAACCGGACCAAACCGGACCGAATTTACGGTTTTTTTTTCCTAACGGTTCGGTTTGCGGTTCGGATTGGTCGACCGCAAACGGTTTACGGTTTGGTTCAGGGGCTAATCCGAACCGCACCTGTTAAACCGAACCGAACCGTTATAATAAAAAAAATTATATATTTTTTATTAAAAAATTTGTATTTGTATTTGTATTTTTCTTTTAATTTTATATTATGTTTTCTTTTTATTAGTATGTTAATACTTTTATTCTTAAATTTTTTGTTAATATATTTATTTGTTAATACTTTTATTCTTTAATTTATTTGTTAATATATTTATTCTTAAATTTTTTGTTTTATGGTAGCATCATTATTCTTGAAAGTAAGATGTTGAATTTGTCTCTTAATTAGAATGATGGTAGCATCATTATTCGAGGTAATTTTTGAAAAATACAAGAATTAATTGTGCCTCAATTTTTTTTGTCTTCACTTAAGTGGATGAAAATTTATTTCAAATATAATAATCCTAAACCGAACCGAACCAATCCGCAAACCGCTGGTTTAAAAAATTTTCAATCCGAACCAAACCGTTATTTAATGGTTTGGTTTGAGAGATAAAAAATCTGAACCGTAAAATATGGTTTGGTTCAGTTTTTAGCAAAAACCGAATCAAACCGAACCGCGCCCACCCCTATTAATTATATATGATATAATTAAATAAAAAGTTAATTGTGTAAATTCCAAATTTTGGGTTTTGGAAACCCTCAGACTTTATTTGGAAGTTACATCTCTTTTAATAGGAATTAATCTTTTTATTTTGTAACATCCTTTCCATTATGGAAACTTAATATTGATGTTACAAAAATTCCTATTTTCTTATGCCATGGCCGATTATTACAATGGGTAAAAAGGGGAAGGATTTTGTTTTTTTGAAAATTACAAACCCTAAGTATATAAAGAAAAATATGATTTTTCTTTTGGAGAGAATTCATTCTTGAACCCTAGCCACTTTTCTTCTTCTTCCTTATTCTCACAAAAGTTTAGAAAAACATAACTAAGAAAAGATGAAAATTAAAATCAAAACACAAGTGTGACTTTATCTCTAAATAGTTTAGGAATTATTTGTTGGACAATTATGACCCATAGCGTCACTATTTGTACAGATCATGGTGTTGTTGTACAAATTAACTATGTGACAAGGAGATTGCACTCTTATCATTTGTGATTAGATCACCCAGATGTATAGATGATAGGAGGTCCCTATGATTAGTTCCTGGATTGAGATGATATGAGACAGTATCAATCTACGAAGGATTAATCATTAAATAATCCATAGTCATTGATGAGTGGTATTTCTATCACTATTTCCCACTCATTTAACCTAATATTTTGTATAGTTTCATGAGTTTTGTGAATAGTTTGATGTGTTTTGTGTTATTTTGTAGATAAATAAAGTTTCAGGACATTCTGGAGGTGATTTGGACCAAAACAGTGAAAATTGGAAAAAGGACATTTTGGTAATTTGGGCACGTCGCGACGCGCAAGACCTTGGCGTCGCGACGCCTAACGTGCATAGTGGTCTGCTAATGTGCGTCAGGTCAACGGTTCAGAATTTGAGAAGTTTGACTTTGCTAACGTGCGCCGTGACACGTGTCACCATCACAGCCGATCTACTAACGTAAGTCGTGCCACGTGTCATCATCCTACGGTGCCGAAAATTACTATTTCCACGTGTGCCACGTGTCATCCTACGTGTCGCCATGTCATCCGGTCAATTAGTCAACTCTGCCACGCGTCTTGCCACATCATCATCCACGTCAGCAGGTCAACCGAGTCAACATGCCACGTCATCATCAGCCAATCACAGCGTGACACGTGTCATCATCCTACGGTGCCGACAATTGATCCCAGCCGCCTTACCACATCAGTACCACATCATCACCACGTCAGCATAATAATTGAGCTCTTAGCCGCTTCGCCACGTGTCGCCTTATCTTTTTATCCAAATTGCCACATGTCAAGCCTTCAGCATGCCACGCCAAAAAGTGCTGGAGTCGCGACGCCAAAGGCCTTGGCGTCGCGACGCTGGAAACCCACCGAGGCCTATAAATTGAGCTCGAGATTTCAGTTTTAGTTGCACCATTCTCTCTCATTTCTTTGATGTAAATAGAGAGTCATTCTCTCTCTAAATTTCTTTTAATTTTAGTTTTGTAATTAATTTTAATTACGTTCTGTAATAATAGTAATTTACTTTCTTTACTTTTTACAGTTTTTACTATTCACCATGAGGAGGTAACTTCCCCAGCTAGGGTGAAAGGTAATTCTTTTACTATTGCTATTTAGATTAATCTCCCTTAAAAATAATATATTCACTATTTAAAATTTGACTTAAAAAGGATACCGCTATATTGGTCGGTTGGTAATTTAATTTTAATCTATTTAAAACCTGACTAATCAAGGATACCGCCAGATTGGTCGGTTGGTAATTTAATTTTGGTTCCGCCTTTATGGCTGGTTTATAGACAAATATTACCGCCTTAATGGCTGGTTGGACTTAATTTGACTTAATCAGGATACCGCCAGATTGGTCGGATGGTAATATTATCACAAGTTTATATATTATTTTATGGGAGATATCTAAATTAGTAGTAGTAAAAGTAATTCCTTTTACCTTAGCATTTTATTTTATTGTAATTTACTTTTCAGTATTTACTTTACCGCATTTTTACTTTATGTCTTTTATTTTCAAGTTTTTACTAGCCCTAGTTATGTATTGTAACTAAATTAGTTATCTGGGGTTGTGATGACTTTTAATATCACCGGTTTATAAGGGGTTAAATTAAAGTTTGTGTAATATAAAGATTTATTTATTGAGTCTTAATCTTAATGTTTTTTATTAACTGGCTACTAATAAAATTGACTAGGTAAACTTAAAATGAACTAGACATATGGATTTTAAGTTTAAGACCTTAGACTCAATAGCCCACGATCTTTCTTGAGGATAGATAACCCTTTAATAGATTTCCTTACATGATAGGAATATACCTGTCGGGCGGGGGTAGCTTTAATTGGAACTTAATCTTAATGAATCTAGGTAATTTGGTTGACATAGACATATGGTTCAATTGGATTATACTAGGTATTTGTAATTGACCATCGGAAGAGGCTTTTACATAATTTAGTGTTCCAGGTTAATAAATCAATATATTACCCAACTTTAAGATAACCACTTCATCTTTAAAATGATATTACAAGAAATAACAACCCTAGATAGTTTTTAATATTGAATTTTCTTAAAACCTACTTTCGACACTCTTATTTACTTGCTTTTAAATTTAGAATCGTCACCATTTCAAATCAATCAATCAATCCGTTAGATAATAGTAATCATTTGACTTCATAAAATTAATAGTTTAGATATTAAGTCCTCATGGGATCGATAATTTTTATACTACTTGAACGATACGTACGCTTGCGTTATATGTGTGTGTTTACGCCGGTCAAGTTTTTGGCACCGTTGCCGGGGACTTATTTATCTTTTACTATTAGTTTATGGGTTAGATACCTTTACTTGTATCTAATTTTCTTTTTACTTATTGTTTTTGTTTTCTTGTGTTTCAGGTTCTCAGAAACTTCATGAGACGAACCAGAAGTTTTGAACTTCGACCGCTTGACTCGGAAATTGAAAGAACTATTAGACAGTTGAGAAGGGAAAGGCGAGAAGGCCAAGAAGCTTTAGTCAACATGGAACCTGAACCTTTGGAAGTTGCACCACCAATTCCCATTCGAGACAGAACCATTCCGGTGGTTGACAGACTTATTTCTTGTATTGTACTTCCTCCCTTACCAGCAAATGCAAATGACATCAAAACATGCATTCAGATGATTCAGCAGTCAGTTCAGTTTGGGGGGGAATGCAACTGAAGATCCTAATGCCCACATCAGCAACTTCCTGGAAGTTTGCGACACTTTCAATTACAACCGAGAAGCTGAAGAAGCAATGAGACTGTGAGTTTTTCCATATTCCCTGAAGGACAGAGCTAAAGCCTGGCTACATTCACTACCAGTAGGTTCTATCACAACTTAGAACACTTTAGCCACCAAATTTCTTGCAAAGTATTTTCCACCAGCCAGAACTGGAAAACTGAGGAATGACATCACATCCTTTGTACAACAAGACTCTGAAACTCTCTACGAAGCTTGGGAAAGGTATAAAAATTTGCTCCGGAAAGTCCTCACCATGATATTCCAAAATGGCTTCAAGTCCAAACATTCTATAATGGGCTTTCTGGAATAATGAGAACCATAATAGATGCTGCTGCTGGAGGAGCTTTGATGGAAAAAGGAGAAGATCAAGCCTGGGACCTAATCGAAGAAATGGCCAACAATAATTCTTTGTGGCCAACAGAAAGGAGCATGATCCAAAGAATTACAGGAATTTATGAAAGTGGAGCCAATACAGCAGTCAACACCAAGCTAGATCAGATATGCAAATTTATGGAGACTCTTACCACTGGATCCACAAGTTCACCATATGGAGGAGCACCAGAGTCGAACCAACTTGAAGAAACGGTGAATTATGTCAATAATTTCAACAGACAGGGGAACAATCCATATTCCAACACCTACAACCCAGGGTGGAGGAATCATCCTAATTTATCATGGAGCAACAATTCAGGCCAACAGCAGAACTATTCACCACCTGAATTCCAGTAACATAACAAAAGCCAGGAGTAGGCAAATGAATCAGAAATAACAGAAGTGTTGACCCACTTGAAAAATATAGAAGCAAAACACGATTCTCAAGCAGCAAGATATGATGCTATGTTTCAATCCCAAGAAGCATTAATTCAAAGTTAATCTGCTTCTATTAAAGCACTGGAGAATCAAATGGGACAACTGGCAAATGCTCAGAGTTACAGACCGCCAGGTACCCTTCCTAGCAACACAGAGCCAAATCTAAGAAACATGGGGAAGGAGCAATGTCATGCCATCATGTTAAAAAGCGGTACTGAAATCAACAAAGATGTTGGAGCCAAAACAACTACTGAGGAAGTTCCAAAAGAAACAAAGCAACAAATGGAGGAAAAAGAAGCAAAGGAAAAAGAACAGATCATTCCACCTCCACCTTTTCCTCAGCGTCTTCAGAAGAACAAATTGGACAAGTAGTTTTCTCGGTTCCTGGAGATCTTCAAAAAGCTGCATATCAACATTCCATTTGCAGAAGCGTTGGAACAAATGCCCAGCTATGCCAAATTCATGAAAGACATTCTTTCACGAAAGCGGAGATTGGGAGATTACGGGACATTAGCATTATCAGAAGAATGCAACGCTATCATTCAGAGGAAACTCCCCCCAAAGTTGAAAGATCCTGGCAGTTTCACTGTTCCTTGCACCATAGGAGAACATGACTTCGGTAAGGCTCTGTGTGATTTAGGTGCTAGTGTTAACTTGATGCCTTTTTCTATTTTCAGGAAATTACAGATTAGAGAAATAATGCTAACTTCAGTCTCACTGTAACTTGCTGATAGAACGCTCGTATTTCCAAGAGGCGTAGTTGAGGATGTGCTGGTCAAGGTTGACAAATTCATTTTCCCAGCAGATTTTATTGTCCTTGATTGGAGGAAGACGCAGACGTGCCAATCATCCTTGGGAGACCATTCTTGGATACAGGTCGAACCATTATTGATGTACAAAAAGGAGAATTAACCATGAGGGTACATGACCAAGAAGTAACATTCAATGTTTTCAAGGCCATGAATTTCCCAGATGATGAAAAGAAGGATGAATGTTTCAGACTTGATGTGATACACAGTACCATTCAGAACTCCAATGCAATGCAAAGTTCTACTAACAAACTTAAAACATGTCAATTGCCTGTGGAGCCTAAAGATAAAGCATCTTTTGCACTGAAAGAGCCAATTCTTGCTCTACAAGAAATAGAAGAGAAAAAGTTCCACCAGCTCAACGAATTGGAGGAATTTCACAATCAGCCTTTTGAGGATGCCAAATTGTACAAAGAAAAGGCCAAGAAGAGACAAGATGAGAAGTTAGTGCGCATACAACTGGAACCATGGCAGAAGGTACTGTTAAACAAATCAAAGGTGAAATTCTTCCCATGGAAGCCAAAATCACGGTGGTCAGATCCATTTGTGATCACCAAAGTTTTACCAAATAGAGCCGTTGAGATACATGATCCTGACTCCAACAAGACTTTCAAGGTTAAGAACAAGCGTGTCAAACACTACTGGGGAGAATCATTTGAGCGACAAAAAGAAAGTGTCACACTTTTAGATCCAGCCTAACGTTCGAGAAGTCACGTCTAGCTGACGACTTTAAACTTAGCGCTCGCAGGGAGGCAACCCATGCAATTTTTGTATATATTGTGATTTAATTTTGTGTGTTTAGTTTTTGCAGATTAAGACATTTAAAGATGGAAGAAGCTCTCGCAAATCTTCACAAGCAATTTCCTTCTCTCCCTCAAAAATCTATGATGAAAGTTTACAAAGCTCGCTTGGAACGGATGAGGTTACTAACAATCCATGGTGTTCCTAATGATATTCGTTGGGTAATTGAAGCACGGGTTCCGATTGGCAGGTGAGTCTTCTGACTCTTTTATTTTACATCTGCATGGCTTAGGAAAGAGCACATATACTAAAAAGAGAAGAGCCAAAAGAATGTGTGTTTGTTATAAATGTGCTCACATGTTTTGTAATACTCGTTTTCGTTCTTTAGGAATGGTGTCCGATAACCGCGAAGATAAGATTAACTTCATTAGGGATGGCTTAAGTAAGGAGTCTTTGGATGACATATCTAAAAATCTTGAGACGCATCCCAGTGGATGTGTGTATCATGAAATTCGCATGTTATATGCACAATTCCAAAAGGAAAGACAACTGTTAAGTCTCGGGAATCTGACTCAAAAAGACCCTGTTTGCCAATTTATAAGAAAATTGGATGGGAAGCTTGTCCCTGACGCATAGACGTCAATCAAGCGGCTACTTTTCTTGTAAATATTATATCTCTTTGTCTTTTCCTAATAATTGAAATTTGTTTTGTTGTTTTCTTTTATTTTCTCCGACAGGATCTAGACCTTTTTGATTATCACGATTTGTTTAACTAATAATTGTCATTTGGCAGGTACTAGTGCTATTATTTTTGCTCACCCCTTTCAGGTATTATAAATTCAACCCATCATTGTACTTTTGAAGACATCCAGAGTAAAACATGGAAGCCACTTCAAGAAGACGAGTTGAAAACATCTGTGTGTTTTGCGGTAGTAGTGTTGGTACTAAACCACAATACGTAGAAGCAGCACATGAATTAGGTCGAGTCTTAGCTGCAAGAAATATGCTCTTAGTATATGGCGGAGGCAATCTTGGACTAATGGGGATCATTTCAAAGGCCGTACAGGAAGGAGGCAGTCACGTTTTGGGAATCATCCCAAAACCCTTGGCAGAGGCAAATCTTATTGAACCATCAAACGGAGAGGAACTAATTGTGCCAGGTATGTCTGAACGACTAGTGAAAATGATTAACCGTGCTGATGCTTTTATTGCTTTGCCAGGTGGCTTGGGCACATTGGAGGAAATTTTTATAGTTCTATCTTGGGCGAACCTGAACATACACCAGAAACCAATTGGACTACTCAACGTTGATGGATTTTATGATTTTCTTTGTGTGTTTCTTGATGATGCTCGGAGAAATGGGTTTGTGTCAAAACCTTTGAAAGAACTCCTCTTTACTTCCAGAACTGCCCCAGATCTAATTGACCAACTCATAGCCTATGAACCACGAGTTGACCCTATCCTTTCAAAGATAAATTGGTCCGAGGACGATCGTGGTAAGAGGCGTCAGATTAATCTGGATCTTAACCTTTAATTTCCTGTAGATTTTCAGCTAACCAGATACGACCTTCTTTTACTGTTTAAGACATTGAGGACAATGTCTCATTTAGGTTTGGGGGAGGAAATTAGTTGATTAGTACATTGTTTTTAGTTTGTGTGTTATTTTTATTTTTAGTCCAAAATTTTTCGAAAAATACAAAAAAATTGAAAAATTTTCAAAATTACAAAAATATTTTGCGTTTTTGTGTTTTGACTAAAAAGGTGAAATTGGTGAGAGATAGCTGAGTAAGGAGTTCCCACTCCTGATACGTATCTCAAACCATTTATTTCGGAACAAGTTAATTTTTGTTTATTTCATTTTGAATTATTTAATTTGTAAATTCTCCATAAAACAGACTAAAATGGATCTTCATATACTCAGTTGACAGGTATTATCAACATGCATAGTAACATCAGGACATGAGCTGTAATTGAAAAGTTTGTAATATTCAGTGCTCTAGTTTAATTGGAGGAAGCATCTCAAAAAGTAATGGAGTAAAGAAAAAAAATATCTGAGATCCGAGTTATTAAGTTTGTAAGGGTGTTTTAACACCTAGTGTCCTAAAGCCAACTGGTTTGGGAGTCACTGGCCCAAAGATCGCTACATGGATCAAAGATGCTGCAGAAATATATATATATGAAGTCTGAGTAATTAAGTCTGTAGGGGTGTCTTAACACATGGTGCCCTAAAGCCAACTGGTTTGGGAGCCACCGACCCAACACTCGCTACATAGACGGAAGGTATTGTATATAAATAAAAAAATAGAAAAGAAAAATCAAAGAAAAAAAATCAGAAAAATCAAAGAAAAAATTATTTCATTGCTGCAAAAAGGTGTGAATTCTGATAAAAATTTAGGACAAAAATATTACTCTCTTATCAACTGCACTTGTGACTGTTGTGGGAAAAAATGAGTTGTTTAATATTTTGTTGGCTGTGTATATGGAGAATGGTAAAAAAAATCGGAGAATTTACTTATTCAGTAATTTAGAATGAAACAAAATAACTAGTAACTTGGAGTAGAAGTTTCACCTGATTAGTCACTAACTTCTTTATTCTATTTTCTCTTGTCTTTTTGCTTTTGTGTGCATTAGTTTTACTACCTTTTTACTTTTGTAAAATGTTTGTGGGTATCATTGCTGTAAACCCTCACGAGACTACAACTCGTCCACTAGGGACACCTAGGGGTTTAAAGGCTTGTTGCATACGCTAAATGCAATCGTGATCCCTACGAAAGTGGCTTAGTTAATTTATTTATGTTATTTTACTCTATGTTTTGCTTGAGGACTATCAAAATGTTAGGTTTGGGGGTGTGATGAGTGGTATTTCTATCACTATTTCCCACTCATTTAACCTAATATTTTGTATAGTTTCTTGAGTTTTGTGAATATTTTGATGTGCTTTGTGTTATTTTGTAGATAAATAAAGTTTCAGGACATTCTGGAGGTGATTTGGACCAAAACAGTGAAAAATGGAAAAAAGGGCATTTTGGTAATTTGGGCGCGTCGCGACGCGCAAGACTTTGGAGTCGCGACGCCTAACGTGCACCGTGGTCTGCTAATGTGCGCCGGGTCAACAGGTCAGAATTTGAGAAGTTTGACTTTGCTAACGTGCGCCGTGACACGTGTCACCATCACAGCCGATCTGCTAACGTAAGCCGTGCCACGTGTCATCATCCTACGGTGCCGACAATTACTATTTCCACGTATGCTATGTGTTATCCTACGTGTCGCCACGTCATCCGGCCAACGAGTCAACTCTGCCACGCGTCTTGCCACGTCATCATCCACGTCAGCAGGTCAACCGAGTCAACATGCCACGTCATCTTCAGCCAATCACAGCGTGACATGTGTCATCATCCTACGGTGCCGACAATTGATCTCAGCCGCCTTACCATGTCAGCGCCACGTCAGCATAAAAATTGAGCTCTTAGCCGCCTCGCCACGTGTCGCCATATCTTCTTATCCGAATTGCCACGTGTCAAGCCTTTAGCATGCCACGCCAAAAAGTGCTGGAGTCACGACGCCAAAGGCCTTGGAGTCACAACTCTAGAAGCCCACCGAGGCCTATAAATTGAGCTCGAGATTTCAGTTTTAGTTGCACCATTCTCTCTCATTTCTTTGATGTAAATAGAGAGTCATTCTCTCTCTAAATTTCTTTTAATTTTAGTTTTGTAATTAATTTTAATTACGTTCTGTAATAATAGTAATTTACTTTCTTTACTTTTTACAGTTTTTACTATTCACCATGAGGAGGTAACTTCCCCAGCTAGGGTGAAAGGTAATTCTTTTACTATTGCTATTTAGATTAATCTCCCTTAAAAATAATATATTCACTATTTAAAATTTGACTTAAAAGGGATACCGCTATATTGGTCGGTTGGTAATTTAATTTTAATCTATTTAAAACCTGACTAATCAAGGATACCGCCAGATTGGTCGGTTGGTAATTTAATTTTGGTTCTGCCTTTATGGACAAATATTACCGCCTTAATGGCTGGTTGGACTTAATTTGAGTTATCAAAATACCGCCAGATTGGTCGGTTGGTAATATTATCACAAGTTTATATATTATTTTATGGGAGATATCTAAATTAGTAGTAGTAAAAGTAATTCCTTTTACCTTAGCATTTTATTTTATTGTAATTTATTTTTCAGTATTTACTTTACCGCATTTTTACTTTATGTCTTTTATTTTCAAGTTTTTACTAGCCCTAGTTATGTATTGTAACTAAATTAGTTATCTGGGGTTGTGATGACTTTTAATATCACCGGTTTATAAGGGGTTAAATTAAAGTTTGTGTAATATAAGGATTTATTTATTGAGTCTTAATCTTAATGCTTTTTATTAATTGGCTACTAATAAAATTGACTAGGTAAACTTAAAATGAACTAGACATAGGGATTTTAAGTTTAAGACCTCAGACTCAATAGCCCACGATCTTCCTTGAGGATATATAACCCTTTAATAGATTTCCTTACAGGATAGGAATATACCTGTCGGGCGGGGGTAGCTTTAATTGGAACTTAATCTTAATGAATCTAGGTAATTTTTTTGACATAGACATATGGTTCAATTAGATTATACTAGGTATTTGTAATTGACCATCGGAAGAGGCTTTTACATAATTTAGTGTTCCAGGTTAATAAATCAATATATTACCCAACTTTAAGATAAACACTTCATCTTTAAAATGATATTAAAAGAAATAACAACCCTAGATAGTTTTTAATATTGAATTTTCTTAAAACCTACTTTCGACACTCTTATTTACTTGCTTTTAAATTTAGAATTGTCACCATTTCAAATCAATCAATCAATCCGTTAGATACTAGTAATAATTTGACTTTATAAAATTAATAGTTTAGATATTAAGTCCTCGTGGGATCGATACTTTTTATACTACTTGAACGATACGTACGCTTGCATTATACGTGTGTTTACGCCGGTCAGTCGTAGTATTATCGAGATTGGACATCGATAATGCGGAATAGACTAGTATTACACTTGTGCGCGTTGTGGGAGCACAACGACATAGTTCTCATATATTTAAGTATTGGATACTTATGCAAGTGTGATAGGAGGTTGTGTTTATCGATGGTACGGAAAACAGCTTCGCTCTGGATAGACCCCTCGGAATTCCATTGGTAGTATGACTATGTGTCTATGGAAGTCCGAAATCAGGGTAGGTGTATTTGGTCTTAACCTGAGACTTGCACCGCTAATACTTGCGACAATCAATATGCTTTGGTTTTGGTCGTCCAGGGCTTTAACCGGTTCTGTGTACGCCTCTGCTGGGTATATTGAGAATCGTAGTGTATTGGGTGTGATGTCAAGACGGAAGTATCACTCCAGTCATAGTGGAGATGATGTCACGTAGGATACAGAACTAGTACTCTTAAGTACTACAGTCATCGGGATGATATGACTAGGTCATGTTCATCCGATTATAGAGACTAGTTACCAGACATCCGACATGTGCTTCGTACGGGGCAGACACAATCCAGCCCCAGGCCTAGCACGTGACATCCGATACTGGATCGACATACGTAATACTACGTATACTACGCCTGACATAGATTATATATTCCAGTAAGAATATTTCTGGAGAATTGGGTAGGCACGGTGCTTTGCTAGAAGCCAACCATGTCTTGTAAATCGGTAAGCACGTGGTACGAGGTATGCACGTATTTGGATAATCCGATGACCGTATTTACTGCCAACATATCCAGGGATCTCTTGGGTCGCTTCCCAAAGATTCACCGATGACAGTTGATTTAAATTAGAATTAATCTCGGATTAATTAAGAGAGAGAAAATTAATCTAGGATTAATTGAGGCTTTATTTAATCTTGGATTAAATGTGTTCGGAAGAGAGAGAACGCTATTAATTTGGAATTAATCGGTAATATAAATTTAATAGTTAAATTTGATTTTTCTATTTAATTTATTCGTATGGGCTAAAATTAATATATCGGATATATTAATATGAATTGGATTTCATTACGAAATTAAAGTCGGACTTTAATACGAACGAACGAATTAATTTAGAATTAATTCGTAGACGACGTTCATAATATATTTGCGAGGCATCGTTATTTAATTAAATTAGATTTAATTATTTAGTGACGAGAGTTCGTTTAATCGGATTAAACGAATCCGTGCCGCTGCAAATGTTCGTAGAGACATTTGAATTTTGAATTCAAATGTGGGGCCCACTTAAAATTTGGTAGTTGGGAGAGTGGTTGGCATTTATGCCATACCATCCACTTTCCAACCACCTTGGAATGGTTTTGGCAAAACCACCAAAAACCCTTTTACTCTCTCTCTCATTTTGTGTAGAGAACACACTTGGAACAAAATATACAAACCCTAATACACACCATGATGGGCGTGAATCTCCTCTCCACTCTCTCTTTGAGTTTGTTGCAAAATCAACTTAGCTAGCACTTTACAAATCAACAAAGGTGATAGGGAAACAACTTCAAGAGTTGGAATCAACACAAAGGTTGGATCTTGGAGATCTTCATTCAAACAACTCAAAGCTTGGAATCATCAAAGGAAGGATCTTGGAAACCAACTCAAAGCTTGGAATCAACAAAGGAAGGATCTTGGAGATGTTCTTCTCAAAATTTTTAAAAGCTCAAATCCATTAAATGTAAGTAATTCCGCAACTTATAATGAATTTATGAACACCTTTTCTTGCTTATTAGATCCTTGGCATGTTCTAGGAACACTAACAATGGTATCAAGAGCCAATTTTAAGCATGAAAATTTTAGGGTTTATGAGACTAAAATTTGGGGCTTTTATGTTTTGAACATGATTCTTTCAAATTGATGATTTGAGCATGCTTAGATTATGTTAACTTAGAGTTGTGCATGATTAGATTTGAGAAAATTTGATTGGATCAAAAATTTTAATTTCCCTTAGTGTCGCCGAAAATAACAGTGCAGTCCACTGCAGTTTTAATTTTTTTTTTTTTTTGTAACATGAAATGATGTGTTTAAATGCATGTTTAAATGTTGATTGTTGGTTTGATTGGATTAGAATCAAAGTCAATAAATTTCATGTTAAAATCAAAGTGCATGTTGAGCATGAAATGATGTGTTTTGGCTTCAATTTGTGTTGAGCATGAATTGATGGATTAAACATGACTAATTAAGTTAATTGGTATTTTGGAAATATTGAGTTTAATTAATTAATCATGGCTAATACACTTTAATTAAAGTAATTGTGATATTTGGAATATTATAATTATGTTAATAAGCCTTTAATTATGAATTGGGCTAAAAGTGTGTATTTGGGCTTAATGGGCTTGGTTTGACCAATTTTGGTTTTGGACTTTTGGATTGGATCCAATTGGGCCCAAAACCAATTCCATAAAGTCCAAATACATCACTTGGCCCTTTAAAGAATTTAATTGGGCCTAATGGGCCTAAATTAATTTGTAGGCAATAGGGTGATTCCTATTGGGCCTTGGCATTTTGGGTTTGACCCATTATGGCCAAAGCTCATGCCTTAAGAATTAATTAAAAGCCCATTGGACTTTAATTACAATGACATTGGATATTATTGGGCCTTTGAGACCCATTAAGATTGGATTTGGAATCCAAGTCTTTAAGGCTTATAAGTAAGTGTAAATATTAATTTGGAATTAAATTTGGAATTAGTATTGAATACAAATAAATTGGATTTAAAGTTGTAGTTCAATATAATTCAAGAATACTTACTTTGAGTATTTATTCTTAAACGAGTTTGACTCGCGCAAATCAAATCGTTATTTGAACATTGGATGATCATTAATTCAAAGATTAATTAATTGGATTAGATTGATTGAATAACATGATTTGTATGAATACATGAATGTATTGCATGAATAATGTATATCGGATGGATATTAGAAGGGCGAGGGCAATTTTGGAAATTGTAATAAATTTAGAATTTATTAAATTGGACCTGCGTATCCAGCCTTTTATCTCCTTATTCTTTGTATTTCTCTTCTCACCAATTCCCCTCAATGTAAATGAGGTTTCTTTATTGTATTATGTAATTGGGTAGTAGTTAGAATAGTTCTAGCCATGGGAGAGGAAATGGAGTGATTTGTTATAGGAACAATTTGTGGCATATCCATCCGCATATCATTATTAATTTATTTATCGCTCCTTATTATGCTTTTAGAATGCATGCTTAAGGGTGTATGATGAGACCTAATTAAAGATAATAAATTGGTTGTCAATTTACGCGAAAAACCCTCAAAACATATTAAGCGTTTTTCCTTCCGTTGAGTGATTCTTACTCAAGATCCAAAGTTGGCATTGGTTTGTTGGCCAAAGTCAAGACCTTTGTCAATTGCGGATGTGTTTGAATCATGAGAGTTTTATTCCATATCGGTGTCTTGTCCAATTCGTGATTTGTTGGCCAAAGTCAAGATCACTTCTTGTCCATCGACATTGATTACGAAGCTTTCCATGTTAATGGGTCCCGCTTAACTGGAATCATTAAGCTTGTTGTGCCAAAGTCAAGGCTTAGTTGATTCAGAGGAAAAAGGTTAGGAAACTTTATTGGATATATTGGCATATATATTGTATATATGTTTCGGACTTGGATGTCCACCTACTGGATCTAGGAATTGGATAAGATCCAATTGATCTTAGAGATCTACCTAGTTAAGTATCATACAATTTGTTGGCCAAAGTCAAGATTGTGTGTTATTGAACGGGATCCTAGCCCACTAGGAAACACAGTTTCTCGAGTACTCGACAGAGGGTTTAGAGGCTCGCCGAAAAATAATGGGAGGCAAGTATTAGATTTGCAATTTCGTTTAGATACTTACCATACGCGCTCATTTCAATATTTCGTCAATAAGTTAATATATTAGTTGGACTAATATTTAATTGTTGTTTTAATTAAACAGTTGGACTGTATTCAAACTACTTCATTTATAGTTGATTATATAATTGGATTATAGTAATCAATATATTTGAATTTTACCATTCATTTATAATTGATTATATAATTGGATTATAGTAATCAATATATTTGAAATTTACCGATCATTTATAATTGATTATATAATTGGATTATAGTAATCAATATATATTTGATTTTAACCAATAAAAATATACTTGATTATATAGTTGGACTATAGTAATCATTATATTAAATAGTACCTGAAATCGTTGATTAAATAGTTGGACTATTAGAATCAAGATAAATTGAAAGATTAGTGTTTAAAACATAATCCTAGTGAAAATGTGTTTAAACGACTTTAATTTTCAAATTGGGAATAAAATTTCAGGATGGTCCTGGAAACTAATAAGTTACTTTATTTGATAAAATAACATATTAGGCCTAAGCCCACAGTTAAGCAAATAGTAGAGCATGATCTTTGGAAGATTCATGTGATGATAACTTTAGTGCTTAATCCATTATACTTGTCAAAAGGACTCCTTAATTTCCTAATCAGAACTAAGGATTAGATCCTTAAAGTATGATGAAGAAATTGAAGGATCTTCATAGGTCTATACTTAGATCTTAGAAGCATTAATTGCAATAGTAAACTCTTGGAGAGTTAATGGCTATGCTCAAGGAGCCAAAGCCAAAGTTTGCAATAGGGCAAGAAGCGCAAGGCGCATCTTACTTCAATATTCTAGAAGGCCAAGGCTTGGCCAAAGGCTTCTGGGATATTGAAAAAGGCAAAGGCAAAATCATTACTGTCTTCTAGGAAGAAAAATGACATATCCCAAGATGTCTTCTTAAACTGTTCCAAATGGGATCACTGAAGCGTGACTGCCGTATGGACAAAGCAGACATGAAGGAATTGAAGAAGAGCAAGGCTCTGACTTCAAATATGTTTGTCATAAATATGTTCACTACTAGTATTAAAATTGGATTTTAAATACTAAGTGTGATACATAAATATGCATTGATGTCCAGAATCTGCTATGAGCAAGATACTGACTTCAATTGAGATTAATCTGCGAATCGGAAACGGGATGAAAGTCGTTATTTTACCGTAGATACCTAAGTTTAGGAACTACCCTTCGGGTGTGTACTTAAATTAGGAAACTGTTATAATGTAACTAGTTTGACTAGAAACATTTTCTTCATATCAGGGTTTAACCCGTTGCGGGTATACCTTTATATTCTAGAACACTAAAGTGTTTTATTTTATAAAGATGATATTGAGATAAACACATTAGATGTGAGTAACAATATTTATATTTTGAATATAAATAAATCTCAAACATATAATATGACGAACAAATAGCTCAAACTGATTTGATCAGATAAGACTTATTTGTGGCAGTGTTGTCTGGGACACATTAAACAAGACTCGTATATCCACACTTTTGAAGAGTGGATACTAGGACGGATTTGATTCCATTGAAATGATGTCTACGAATCTAGTTTATTAGGTAAAGTACCTAAAATACCTTTTACTTGGTAAAAGTGTAAGTGCCATCAATCTGTTAGCCCTCGTTCATAGTGACGTAAGTGGGGCCATGTCTAGCTAGGCTAAATGTGGAAATGAATGTTTTGTGACCTTTACATCGCGTTATGGTTATGTGTTTCTTATGAAACACGAATCGGAAACTTTTAGAGTTTCGACATGAAATAGACAAACAGATCGTCTAAAGTATTAAAACCATCACGGTTTGACCATGATGAAAATACTTAAGCAGTAAGTTTCTCAAATACTTGAAAGAGAATAGTATTCTTTCAATGAGGACTCCTCCTGGAATACGTCAATTTGACGGTGTGTCCAAACGGAGAAACCAAATTTTGTTAGACATGATAAGGTTAATCATGAGTCGCTCTGAGCTACCATTTTCCTTCAAAAGGATAAGCATTAACAGTGCAATACTTATTTTGAATAAGGTTCCATGAAAATCTATTAGACAGAATTCATATTTAATATGAACAGGAAAGAAATAGGGTTTTCTCATTCCTGATGATTTCAGAATGTTGGGCATACGTTTGGATGATACCAAACTAGAACCCAAATTGGATAAGTGCCTAAATCGTAGGTTATCCTAGGGAAACCAAAATATAGTACTTATACATCTTACATGAGAACAATGTAATTGTTGTTTACCATGCGGTTTTCCTAAGAGGAATACCGATATGCAGTGATAAGTGGGAGGATAGTAAAACTCGATGAAAAATCGGAGTAATACTGTTCCAGGCTCCAACTCCTTAATGGAACATAAACAGTTCATCAAGGATGAAACTGTACCAGTAATCTTCGAATACACAAGAACCGCGTAAGTCGGAGAGAGTCAGAAAACAACCTGGGTATGGGTTTCTGATCTCACCTCATAAAGATGTCAATCTTATTGAGGAATACTAACTAACTACGTATGAGGAAGTGATACAAGGTATCGACTCCCTATCATGGCAAAGTGCCATGAGTCCGAAATGGATTCCATGTATATCAACTATGTTTGGACACTAGTTGTTGTACCGAAAGGCATTGTGTCTATTGGTACTATATAAGTCTTCAAGGAAGACATACATGGATGGAAACATACCAACGTACTAAGCTAGGCTTGTAGCGAAAAGGTATCGTTATCAACATTGTGTCGATTACAACGAAACCTTTTACCTGTTGCCATGGATAAATTCATTTGGATAATGCTTGCTGATGCTGCATGTTTCATTCATGAAATATGACAGTTGAACGTCAAAATCGCTTTCCTTAAACGGAAAACTCTTTGGAGGATGTTTATAACATCCTGACGGTTTTGTCGTACCAAAACTAGCAAATAAGTTTTACAGGTTATTCGATCCATGTATGGATTGAAGTAAGCATTGGATTCTTGGAACTATCGTTTTGATGTAATCATAATGGTATATGATTTGATTCAAAAAGAATATGATTCTTGTGTATATAAGGTGGTTAGTGGGAGCGCACTGACAATGATATCCTAAATAATGATGATATGTCATTTCTTGGAAATGATATTCCCATATTACAATCGGTGAAAGCTTGGCTTTCGTGAAAAATTCTCCGTAGAATTCTTGGGAGAAACAAACTTTATTCTAGGAATAAAGATCTATTGGAATAGATTTAAAGTTGTTAACACTCTGCGAGAACTCGTACATTGAAAAACGTACATGACCTGGTGTCTCATACGCTTTGAGCATATGGAGTCATAAACAGGCCAATCCAAGTGATAATCACTGGATTGATGTTAAGAACATCCGTTAGTATCTTAGAGAACTAGGGATGATGTCTTAAACTATGGAGAATGAGAACTTGAAGTGACTGGGATCACTGCTGCAAGTTTCCTAACCGATAAAAAAACAACGGTACTATATAATTTGAATAACAGAACAGTGAGCTGGAAATCTTCTAAGCAAGATACTGTTACCGAATAAACAACAAATGTGGGTTATTGCTTCGACTGAGGCAGCAATAGAAGCCATTTGGGTCGATGATAAATCTAATTAGATTAGATATAGTTCTGAAAGAAGCTGAGCTAGGTGTCAGCACAAGCTAAAGAATTAATGGTCTTATCAACGATCCAGATATATACTTTGACTATTCATCTAATTAGTTCGGATCATACATCATGGCGATGTGATGATCGAATAAATCGCAACAGACGATAATCACGCAAATCCGCTGACGAAAGCCTTTCCTCAGCAGTTTGAGCGAACCGTACATAGTTCGGGTGTATGACACTCGAGTGACTAGCTATAGGCCAAGTGGGAGATTGTTGGACAATTATGACCCATAGCGTCACTATTAGTACAGATCATGGTGTTGTTGTACAAATTAACTATGTGACAAGGAGATTGCACTCTTATCATTTGTGATTAGATCACCCAGATGTATAAATGATAGGAGGTCTCTATGATTAGTTCCTGGATTGAGATGATATGAGACAGTATCAGTCCATGAAGGATTAATCATTAAATAATCCCTAGTCATAGTATTATCGAGATTAGACATCGATAATGCGGAATAGACTAGTATTACACTTGTGCGCGTTGTGGGAGCACAACGACATAGTTCTCATATATTTAAGTATTGGATACTTATGCAAGTGTGATAGGAGGTTGTGTTTACCGATGCTACGGAAAACAGCTTCGCTCTGGATAGACCCCTCGGAATTCCATTGGTAGTATGATTATGTGTCTATGGAAGTTCGAAATCAGGGTAGGTGTATTTGGTCTTAACCTGAGACTTGCACCGATAATACTTGCGACAATCAATATGCTTTGGTTTTGGTCGTCCAGGGCTTTAACCAGTTCTGTGTACGCCTCTGCTGGGTATATTGAGAATCGTAGTGTATTGGGTGTGATGTCAAGACGGAAGTATCACTCCAGTCATAGTGGAGATGATGTCACGTAGGATACGGAACTAGTACTCTTAAGTACTGCAGTCATCGGGATGATATGACTAGGTCATGTTCATCCGATTATAGAGACTAGTTACCAGACATCCGACATGTGCGTCGTACGGGGCAGACACAATCCAGCCCCAGGCCTAGCACGTGACATCCGATACTAGACCGACATACGCAATACTACGTATACTACGCCTGACATAGATTATATATTCCAGTAAGAATATTTCTGGAGAATTGGGTAGGCACGGTGCTTTGCTAGAAGCCAACCATGTCTTGTAAATCGGTAAGCACGTGGTACGAGGTATGCACGTATTTGGATAATCCGATGACCGTATTTACTGCCAACATATCCAGGGATCTCTTGGGTCGCTTCCCAAAGATTCACCGATGACAGTTGATTTAAATTAGAATTAATCTGGGGTTAATTAAGAGAGAGAAAATTAATCTAGGATTAATTGAGGCTTTATTTAATCTTGGATTAAATGTGTTCAGAAGAGAGAGAACACGATTAATTTGGAAATAATCGGTAAAATAAATTTAATAGTTAAATTTGATTTTTCTATTTAATTTATTCGTATGGGCTAGAATTAATATATCAGATATATTAATATGAATTGGATTTCATTACGAAATGAAAGTCGGACTTTAATACGAACGAACAAATTAATTTAGAATTAATTCGTAGACGACGTTCGTAATATATCTGCGAGGCATCGTTATTTAATTAAATTAGATTTAATTATTTAGCGATGAGAGTTCGTTTAATCGGATTAAATGGATCCGTGCCGCGGCAAATGTTCGTAGAGACATTTGAATTTTGAATTCAAATGTGGGGCCCACTTTAAATGTGGTAGTTGGGAGAGTGGTTGTCATTTATGCCATACCATCCACTTTCCAACCACCTTGGTATGGTTTTGGGAAAACCATTTACCCAACCACCTTGTTTAGGTGAAAAGGGTAAATTGGCTTTTACCAAAAACCCTTTTACTCTCTCTCTCATTTTGTGTAGAGAACACACTTGGAACAAAATATACAAACCCTAATACACACCATGATGGGCGTGAATCTCCTCTCCACTCTCTCTTTGATTTTGTTGCAAAATCAACTTAGCTAGCACTTTATAAATCAACAAAGGTGATAGGGAAACAACTTCAAGAGTTGGAATCAACACAAAGGTTGGATCTTGGAGATCTTCATTCAAACAATTCAAAGCTTGGAATCATCAAAGGAAGGATCTTGGAAACCAACTCAAAGCTTGGAATCAACAAAGGAAGGATCTTGGAGATGTTCTTCTCAAAATTTTTAAAAGTTCAAATCCATTCAATGTAAGTAATTCCGCAACTTATAATGAAATTCTGAACACCTTTTCTTGCTTATTAGATCCTTGGCATGTTCTAGGAACACTAACATTGTTTATGTGAGTCTTGCCCACACAAGTTTCCGTTGGTAACGAGATATAGTTCGGAAGACTTTGTGGTGTCGAACAAATCTTCATCTTCATCTCTTTCTTGTGGTTCACGACAGTGAGCATTGTTTTTGCTAATTGTCGCCCCTTTACTTGGTGAATCGGAACTCCGTTTGGTTTCGTTTTAATCTAGTTTTCTTGGGGAATATTTTGTGGTGTTTTGGGGCTGTGTTGTGACTATTTTCAAGTGAAAAATCAGAACCAAAATATAGCCACTGTCTGCATTTTTTAGGGGCTGTTTCGGTAGAGCACTGTGAGCGTTTCGGGTCCAAAAAAGTCCAGTTTTTGTTCGGCTATTCGGGGATGTTCGGGGACTGTTCCGGGGCTGGAATTTTATCTAAAACTGAAGTAAAATTTCACTGGTGGCGGCAGTAACATTCGGCCAGTTCAAGGGAAGGGCATACAGTTTTTCAAGTCCGATCTGTGTGCCTAAACCATTATTGCTGCGCAAGGAAAGCGTTTCCTACAGTCTATGGAAAGTTTGGCTGATTTTTCGATTGAGAGATGGCGCCCAGTCAAACAAATGCATAGTTGTATGCTGGATGGAGTGGAATTACAGACGACGACTCAATGAGTGTTGTTGGCACAGATTCATGTTAAATCCACCCTCGTTGATGAAATCAGAGTTGCACAAGAAGCGGATTCTGAGGTGCAATATATTAGATGTCGATTACAGCAAGGTACAAATGATGATTATTATTTAGACGATGAAAATCTCATCAGAAGGCAGAGTAAGATTCTTGTTCCTCCAGTTCCAGAGTTTAAACGCTCGATATTAGAGAAGGCCCATATTTCATCTTACACCATACATCCTAGAATCACCAAGATGTATCACGACCTTAAGGATCTTTATTGGTGGGATGGTATGAAAAATGATGTGGCTGAATTTGTCACAAGGTGTCTCACTTGTCAGCAGGTTAAAGCTGAACATCAGAGACCAGTAGGGAAGTTGTAGAGTTTAGACATTCCGGAGTGGAAGTGGGAGAAGATCACTATAGACTTTTTCGTTGGGCTTCCGCGTACCTCGAAAGGGTGTGATTCTATATGGGTGATTGTGGATAGATTGACTAAGTCTGCACATTTTCTTCCAGTTAAGACTAATTTCACAGCAGCCCAATATGCCAAACTGTACCTTGATGAGATAATGTCTTTGCATGGAGTACCGATCTCAATTGTCTCCGATCGAGGTTCTCAGTTTACCTCTAAATTTTGGCAATCATTTCAAGAGGCTTCGGGTTCACAGTTATGCTTTAGCACAACATTTCACCCTCAGACTGATGGTAAATCAGAGCGCGCCATATAGACTTTAGAAGACATGTTGCGGGCTTGTGTGGTTGATTTTGAGGGTAGTTGGAACCAATATTTTTCACTTATAGAATCCACTTATAATAATAGTTATCAAGTAAGAATTCAAATGGCACCATTCGAGGCTTTGTATGGGCGGAAGTGTAGATCACCAGTTGGATGGTTTGAAGTCGGGGAGCATAAGTTATTGGGTCTGGATTTAGTACAAGATGCCGTAGAAAAAGTAAAGCTAATCATGAAAAGGTTGAGTACAGCTCAAAGTCGCCAAAAGAGTTATGCGGATCATCAGAGAAAGGATTTGGAGTTCCAGGTGGGGGATTTGGTGTTTCTCAAAGTATCCCCTTTTAAAGGAGTCATGAGATTCGGCAAAAAAGGTAAACTCAGCCATAGATTTATTGGGTCGTTTCAGATACTTAAGAGAGTTGGAGGAAGAGCTTATGAACTGGCGCTTCCACCCAACATGGACAAGATACATCCAGTTTTCCACGTATCTATATTACGAAAGTATTTGCGTGACGAATCTCACGTGTTGGAGCCTCAGACAGTTGATATCCATCAAGACTTATCTTATTTGGAGCAACCAATAGCTATCGTGGGTAGAGAGATAATGAAGCTACAATCTCGATGGGTTCCTTCCGTCAAAGTGATTTGGCAACATCACAAGGAACAAGAAGCTACTTGGGAACCGGAAGAAGTCATAAGAGGGCAATACCCCCGACTCTTCGCGGATGAAGGTACACATCATATCTTTTAAACATTCTGATTTGAGGATGAATCAATTTTAAGTTGGGGAGAATTTGTAACGACCCCAAATATTTTAGTTCGACTAGGGATGCATGGGGTTTTCTTTTCCGGACCAGTAAATAATTTCCGGGATAGATTTAGGGACAACAAACGCTTACTTAATTCTAAGCCCAATTTTTCATTTGATTTCCTACATGGGCCAACAAAAATTTAAATGAAAGGAAGAAAGAAGCCCAAGGCCCAACTAATGAATTGCCTATACTTTTCTAGAAAATGGGTTAAGTAATTGGTGAAAGAATTAATAAAACACAACAAAACAACAAAGGGGAAAACATTTCTTCATTTTCTTAACAAAGTCTTGAAGCTTAACAAGTGTTTTTCATCCAAATAAATCTAAAAGAAGAAAAATGAAGGGGGTCTACAAGCATTGTTAAGAAAGAAAGAAGTTGAAATAAAGTAAGTTTACTTGACCCAAATTTTGGTGTTTTGAAGTTTGATAGTTGGTTGAGTGAAATGTGTTATTGAATAAATGATAATGTAGTTTGGGTGATTTTTGTGTGAAGGAATTGATGTATGAGGAATGTTCCATGTCTTGTTTTAATTGTAGTAATAAGAAATAATGATAGAATTTTGGGTAAAGATGAGAGGTTGGGAGTGTCATTTGATGGTTTGGATGTGTTAAAGATGTAGTATTTGTTTGGGATTGTGTGGGAATGGATTTGGGGGACTAACCATGAAGGAATGAAAATCTGGTCCAGGAATCGAGAGCGTGTCGCGACGTGCCAAGATTACGTCGCGACGTGATCGAGGCAGAGACGTGCATTTGATATACACGGGTGCGTCACGATGCAGATGGGACCCGCGTCGTGACGCAAACCCAAAAACCAGAATTTTTTTCGAAAGATGCGACACGTAACTAAGGGTCTGAATTTTATTTTACATATCTTTTAAGGGAAAGAAATGTTCTAAGGGAATAATCCAACTAGGTTAAGGAACTTAATTTGATTTCGAATCGTATTTTATAAATTATGATTCTAACTCAGTGTATTCCATATATATACTCATTAGAAGCCGCGTTCGCCCCCAGAGACGTGAAGAGAACTTGACCAGACTGTAAATCTGTGAGTGGAGATCTTTCTTTTAAATTGATTTACAGTACATATCATTGATTAAGATTTATTTCGAGATTTATTTTTTAAAAAGCTTCAGGGCGTTAGCCGTATTAAATTTTCAGTAACTTTTTATGTAAAGTTGATTTGAAAGTTTAAAAGTTTAAAAGCATAAGTTTTATGTGTTTCGAGGCATGGTGGAAAACCCCACCTCAGCTCTTACTTATGGAATTGGCGGACAGAGACCAAGTGCATTCGTAGTTCATGGCTAAGGGGATGACGATTTGTAATGCCCCTAGACCATTGTTTCAGGGCTATATAGTAGCAAAGATCAACACTACCAGCTCTAGTTCAGTGGCTTGGGGGACGGCGATACGTAATACCCCAAGTCCACTAGTTTTAGGGACATGAGTGGCACGCTTTGGGGGACGACGACACATAACGCCCCCATGCGTTAAGTTTTCCAGAGTACCAGAGATATTTTTCACAGAAAGTTTTCAGAAAGGCTTTTCTCAACTTTAAAGAAAAGAACCAGTTTTCAAATATATTGTTCAAAAGAATTTTAAGAATGAATGATTTTGCTCAGATATACTAATTCAGTTTCTTATTTTGTAGCTCTACTCACTGAGATCCTTAGGACTCATTCCCACCACTTCCCAGTTCTTTTGCAAGATTCTTCTTTTGGTGAGCCATGTGCCACTTTTGGAGACCCAGTTCGAGGACAAGTGTTACACTACAATCACTAGTCATCGGGTCAATTTTTCCAGATCTATGTTCATGTAGAATGTAGTTTTCTGGAAGTCATTTTATTGTATCATTGAATTATGTTTGACGTTGTATACTTATTATAAATGCTTTCAAACATATATATATATACACACACTCATATATTCATGATCTCGTAATTCAGTTTATCTAAGTCATTAAATTGCATATGTGAATGAGTAAAACATTGCATAGCTTTAAGATAAGAGAAATTGTTCTAATGCATGAGTTAGAGGCTTAAGCGACGGTGGGATCTGTTGCTTGTCGATAACATTCCCATATTAGGGATGTTACAGTAACATGTTAGTGTCCTAGACATGCCACATGATCTTTAAGTGCGATTCGTGTGTGAATAAATTCAAAAATAAGTTACGGAGAACTTACATTGATCGCTAGAGAAGTTTGAAACTTTCATGGATGTAGAAGCTCCGAGCTTAATCGTTGAGTTCTAAACTCAAGGGTGAGTTTCCCTATCACCTTTAAAGACTCCCAAAGTGCTAGCTTTGATCAAAAATTGAAAAAAAAATTTCTCTCTAAAAGAGTGTAGTAATTGTTGGACAATTATGACCCATAGCATAACTATTTGTACAGAACATGGTGTTGTTGTACAAATTAACTATGTGACAAATGAAATTTCTCTTTTATCATTTGTAATTGGATTACCAGGATATATAAAAGATAAAAGTCCATATGATTAGTACCGAATTAATAAGATATGAGGCATTATTAATCCATGTAAGGTTTAATCATTAAATATCCCTAGTCTCGTAGTGTTATCGAGACTGGACATCGATAATGCGGAATAGGCTAGTATTACACTTGTGCGTGTTATAGAAGCGTAACTACATAGTTCTCATATATTTGGGTATTGGATACTCATGCAATTGTAATAGGAGGTTCTATTTACCGATGGTACTGAAACAACTTCGCTCTGGATAGACCCATTGGAATCCCATTGGTAGTATGACTATGTGTCTATGGGAATCTGAATCAGGGTAGGTGTATTTGGTCTTAACCTGAGACTTGCATCGCTACTACTTGCGACAATCAGTATACTTTGGTTTTGGTCGTCCGGGGCTTTAACAGGTTCTGTGTATGCCTCTTCTAGGTATACTAAGAATTCTAGTGTATTGGGTGTGATGTCAAGATGGAAGTATCACTTCAGTCATATAGAGATGATGATCATGCAAGGATACGGAACTGGTACTCTTAAGTATTGTAGTCATCGGGATAATATGACTAGGTCATGATTATCCGATTATATAGACTAGCTACCAGAGATCCGATATATGCTTCGTACAGGGCAGACATAATTCCAGCCCCAGGCATAGCATGTGACATCCGTTACTGGATCATAATACGCAATACTACGTATACTACACCTGACAAAGATCTTGTATTCCACAGAAGAATATTTCTGGAGAATTGGGTAGGCACGTTGCTTTGCGAGAAGCCAACCATGTCTTATAAATAGGTAAGAACTTGGTACCAGATACGCACGTATTCGGATAGTCCGATGACCGTATTTACTGCCAACATATCCATGAATCTTTTGGGTCGCTTCCCGAAGATTCACCGTTGAGATTTGACTCGAACATAATTAATCTAGGATTAATTATGAGAGAGAAAATTAATCTGGGATTAATTATGAGAGAAACAATTAATCTGGGATTAATTGCATCAAGAATTAAATTGGGATTAATTTGACTAGAAGAGAGAACGCGATTAATTTGGAATTAATCGGTAAAATAAACTTAATAGTTAAATTGGATTTTTCTATTTAATTTATTTATTTGGGTTAAAATAATATATCGGATATATTAATTGAAATTAGATTTCAACGCGAAATTAAAATTGGATTTTAATTCAAGCGAATGAATTAATTTAGAATTAATTCGTAAGCGAATTTCGTAATAATTTTGCGAGGCATAATTATTTAATTAAATTAGATTTAATTATGTCGCAACGGTAAATTCGTTTAGTTTGGAATTAAACGAACCCGGGCCCAAGCGAAGTTGCGTGTTGGATTGCCCGACTTAAATTTTGAATTTAAAGTGGAGCCCACCAACTTACATCAAATGTCTACACAAGTGATGGAAGTTCTTATTTGGTTGAGAAACGCTTAGATTGCTTTTTGCACACTCAAGCCAATTGCAACTCTCAACTTTAGTATATATTAATTTTGTCAACTTTGGAAGTAAAAAAAATTACTATTCACATCAAACAAAACTCTCTTCTCTCCCTAGCCATGGCGGAAACTTGCTTCTCTTGGAGGGGAAAAATTTTCATTCATTTTAGTCTTGCTAGCACATAAAGGAGTGAATCAAGGTGATAAGGAAACTCACCCAAGGGTTTAGAACTCTATTTCAAGCTTGGAGCTTCATCTTCAACAAAGAAAAAGTCTTGAAATTAATCCAACCAAAGTAAGTAATTTCCGCAACTTCTTTGGTAATTTTCACACACGAATCACTCTTAGACGATCTTCGTATGTTCTAGGAACACTTACAGTATTCGGCCAAGAGAGAGCAAAGGAGGGAGATAGTGAATAGTTATTTTAAATTTCCAAAACTTGTTTAAATATATTGTGTTGACTTTTAGTGTTTTGTGTTTAAAATATCCAAAACACTATTTCCAACTACCACCATCACAAATTGACATGTGATGTGAGTTGTGGGTCCCACCCAATTTTGAATTCCAAATTCAAGTTGGCTTACACAACACACTTTGGGCCCGGGTTCGTTTAATCCGACTAAATAAATTTTTCGTCGCGACATAATTAAATCCAATTTACCAGCAAAATTATTACGGAAGTCCTTACGAATTAATTCTAAATTAATTCGTTCGCTTGAATTAAAATCCAATTTTAATTTCGTATTGAAATCCAATTTCAATTAATATATCCGATATATTATTTTAGCCCAAATAAATTAAATAGTAAGATCCAATTTAACTATTAAATTTATTTTTCCGATTAATTCCAAATTAATCGCGTTATCGCTTCTACATGAATTAATCCCAGATTAATTCTTGACTCAATTAATCCCATATTAATTTTTCTCTTTGATAATTAATCCAAGATGAATTCTTACCGTAATTAATGCCAGATTAATTCTATTCAAGTCAAATGTCATTGGTGAATCTTCGGGAAGCAACCCAAGAGATCCCTGGATATGTTGGCAGTAAATACGGTCATCAGACTATCCGAACACATGCGTACCCGGTACCATGTTCTTACCGATTTACAAGACATGATTGGCTTCTAGAAAAACACCGTGCCTGCCCAATTCTCCAGAAATATTCAACGAAGAATATATAATCTTTATCAGGAGTACTATACAAAGTATTGCGTATTACGATCCAATATCGGATGTCACATGCTAGGTCTGGGGTTGGAATTGTGTCTGCCCCGTACGAAGCATATATCGGATCACTAGTAACTAGTCTCTATTATCGGATAATCATGACCTAGTCATATTATCCCGATAGCTGCAGTATTTAAGAATACTAGTTATGTATCCCTGCGTGATCATCATCTCCATATGACTGAAGTGATACTTCCATCTTGACATCACACCCAATTACGATTCTCAGTATACCCAGAAGAGGCGTACACAGAACCTGTTAAAGTTTCGGACGACCAAAACCAAAGTATACTGATTGTCGCAAGTATTAGCGATGCAAGTCTCAGGTTAAGACCACATACACCTACCCTGATTCGGATTCCCATAGACACATAGTCATACTACCAATGGGACTCCGATGGGTCTATCCAGAGCGAAGCTGTTCCCGGTCCAACGGCTAACATAACCTCATATCACACTTACATAAATATCCAATACTTAAATATATGGGAACTATGCCGTTAAGCTTTCATAACGCCCACAAGTGTAATACTAGCCTATTCTGCATTATCGATGTCCAGTCTCGATAATACTACGACTAGGGATATTTAATGATTAAACCTTTCGTGGATTAATATTGTCTCATATCTTATTAATCTGGTACTAATCATATGGACTTTTATCATTTATATATCCAAGTAATCCAATTACAAAATGATAAAAGAGCAATTTCCTTTGTCACATAGTTAATTTGTACAAAGAACACCATGTCTTTTACAAATAGTGATGTTATGGGTTATAATTGTCCAACATAACGTTTATTTCGTCGTTCGAACGAAACTTCCCATTGAGTTCACGTTCGTGTAGCATTCGTTAACGCGTTCGAATAAAGTGTTCCAAAGAATTCACGTTCTTATAGCGTTCGAGAACACGTTCGAATGAAATGTTCCAAAGGGTTTACGTTTGTGTTGCATTTGAATACGCGTTCGAACGTTCTTTGGTAGAAGACTTGCGTTCGAGTTGCGTTTGAATATACGTTTGAACATTCTTTGGCAGAAGACTTGTGTTCGAGTTACGTTTGAAGATGCGTGAATGAGATTACGAAAAATCAAAATTTTTCCTACTCGTTCATCGGGCGTTCGAATGCTCTTGTGTATTTTTCATGTACATAATATATTTTTCTAGAAAAATGGCTATTAATACATGTAAATTCTCATCTAACAACACTAAAAGTAATAAGTTCTTAAGATTATGGTATATTAAATGCTATCAAATAAATTTAACATGCGAATTTGATCATAATCATTCTAAAACTAGAACATAACAATGGAATCATGCCAACATTTAAATGTAAACCATAACCTTAGGAAAGTAAGAAAACTTGAAAAAAATTTAGAAAACTTATGAAACTTTAAGTCCAAGTCGAGTTGCCTCTGTCCTTAAGAACTTATTAGCCCCGCCTCGATGCTCTATGGATTTTGTGGCTAACGTTCTCCTATGATTTTATGTAGAAGGGGCACTCCTTTAACAAGATCTTGAACAAAGACAATGGTGGAAACTCTCACTTACTAGACTTTCTAAGACAAATTTTTGAGACCTCTAGTTTTTCTGGATTCCATTGAATGAACATGACGGCTCCTTTATATAGACATGGAAGGGTGCCTTTGAGGGCACCCTTTAGTTTGGGGTGTAACCCTCCTAAGGGTTATACCCCTTCCTTTAACCCTTTGGAGCCTAAAGGTATGTTCTTTCAATTTTAGAGGACATGTCCCTACATGTTAATGCCTTTCCCATAGGGTACTACTCAAGGGACATGACCCTCATTCATCCATACTCTATATTTAGAGAATTTTCCTTCATCCATACTTTATATTTAGAGAATTTACAACAAAGATAAATTCAACACTTATTCATAAGAATATATACTGTTGGTTGCAAAATATTATTTATCTTGTGTGGGTTTGCTAGAGGATTATATCATCAAATTGAATTGAATCGATTTTATTGACTTTTTGTCATTTGTTAGTGGTTCTCTAATTTTCTGAATAAGATAAACAATTAAAAACTATTAAGATACTAATAAGAAGAAAATAAAATGTTAGTGAAATTACTTTTCTAAATTGAATCTGAAATTGAAACTATTGGAATTCTTATTTATAAAGGAAATAGAGTCCTAAAATGAAACTACTTGTTACAACATTAAAAACTGAATTGAAACCTCTGAATTTGAGTTGTGATTGATCTTGTTATAAATTCTCTAAATATATAGTATGTGTGTAGGAGGGTCATGTCCTTTGGGTTGTGCCTTGTGGGAAAGACACAAACATGTAGGGACATGTCCTCTAAATTGAAAGAATGAGACTATAGGCCTTAAATGCACCCTTCCATGCCTGTAAATTAAGAGACCTTGAATTCATTTGGGGATCCAGAAAATTCATAGAAGTTTGTGTCATATTTTTTTAGAGTTAAGAGAGAGTTTCTACCAATTATCCTTGTTCAATTTCTTGTGAAATGAGTGCCCCTTATATAAGAAGCATCCAAGTGATCCTAGAAGAACGTTAGCCACCAAAACCATCTGTAGAGCACCGAGGCAGGGCTAATAAGTTCTTAAGGATAAAGGCAACTCGACTTGGACATCAGTTTGATCAAGTTTTCCATATTTTCAGGTTTTTCTAAGTCTTATTGTCATTTCCAATTTGACATGTTGATGAACATTTGATTCCATTGTTGTGTTCTGTTTTGAAATGATTTAGTTAAATTTGCATGTTAAATTTCTTTTGATGACACTACCTTAAAAACACAATCTTAATAACTTATTAAAACTTTAAGTGTTGTTAGAAGAGTATTTGCATGTGTTAATAGCCATTTTCTGGAAAAATGTATTATGTGCATGAAAAATACGCAAGGGTGTTCGAATACCCGACGAACGCATAGGTAAAAATTCTGATTTTTCGTAATCTCGTTCGAATGCGTCTTCAAACGCAAGTCTTCTGCCAAAGAACGTTCGAACGTGTATTTAAACGCAACACGAACGTGAACTCTCTGGAACATTTCATTTAAACGCGTTTACAAATGCTACACGAACGTGAACTCTCTGGAATATTTCGTTCGAACGCGTTTACGAACACTTGATAAGTGCGGTTTATACCCACTTATTCATGCATTATTAGCTTACTATTTTGTTAGATTCTATATCATTTAATGTATTTGTAGTTTGTTTTATGTTTTATTTGTAGGAAGCATTGAGGCATGGATCTTGGGGCAAATGTACGTGTTTTGGGACCTTACGGACGCATCGGAAGCACACGGGAAAAGCGAAAAGTGCAGAAAATAAAACACCAGAAAAATTGCCTGGAGTCACGGCGCCACTCATGGGCATCGCGGAGCCTCTTCAAGATCACTCATACTTAATTCCCGCAAGTTGGGTGCCACGGCAGACTCCCAGAAGCTTAATTTGGTCGTGTTTTACATCCAGAAGGACTCCAAGACTTCCCTATAAATATAGAAGCTCGTTCAAAACCCTAGGGGGAGGCCAATACACACCAAAAAGTCTCAAAAACAAATATTTTAGAGAGATCCACAGAGGAGGATTGAAAAGCGGCAAGAGGAGACAAAAACGACGACATCCGAAGATGAAAGGATTCAATTCAGGTTTTATCATCTAGTTTTCTTTATTTAAACTCTAATGATTTCCATTATGTTCATGACCCTATTCTCATTGTTTTTATCTTTAGTCATGAACTAACTCCATTATTCTAGAGGATGATGTAACTAATGCTTGAACCTATATGTTGTTTGCTAATTTGATTTATATAAATTTTTGATTCAGTTTATTTGTATTCTCTTACGTTTAATGCTTCTTGTTTGTTGGCTACAAATTGAGAAGATGCATGTTTAGAATCTATCGCTCGGGAGAGAGGGATTTTGAATAGGATCTAGAGAATATAACCTAGGAATTTTATAGAGTTCGGGAGAATATATAGTTCCTTTGAAGTCATTAACAAAGAATCACAGAACGTAATGAGTTATTGATTACTAGATTTTTATAGGGATATCGAAGTCTGTATTTGATAATATTTTCACTATTGCTCGGGAGATGGAGTGGAATATTTAGGATTTTTGACTTATAAACAACGCAACTGAATAAAAATTGAATGGCATGACAAATACATAGGGGATAGCTAGGTGAAATCAGACTCTAAAATCTCTCTCGTATTGGTTTCTCCTACTTGAATATTTTCATACCTTAAGTATTTAGTTTAATATTAATTATATACTTATTTGTGGGATGATATATTTCCGTTGCATAGTAATTCTTTTAGGTTTCTAATTCGTTATTCATGGTCCATGCATCATGTTTAAATTTATGCTAAAATTGTTTGATAGTTTTAATATGCGATGAATGAATATTAAATGCTTGTTTATTTTTATTTTCCAGCCATGGTTTCTCCAATTATTTATATACTCTCAAATAATAAATTAATAGGAGAAAACTATGTTAAGTGGAAAAGTAACATGAACGCTATCCTGGTCTGTGAAGACCTAAACTTTGTCCTAATAGAGGAAAGTCCTCCCGAGCCGGCCAAAAATGCTGGCCAAGCTCTGCGCGATGCCTACCAAAAATGGGTCGCGGCTAATGAGAAGGCCCGCTACTACTTGCTAGCAGGGATGTCCGAGGTTCTTGCTGCGAAGCATGAGCCTATGGTTACAACATCTCAAATGATGGAGTCATTGCATGGCATGTTTGGGAAACCTTCGGAGCTTCAACATCATGAGGCCATGGTCTCAGCGATGATTGCCAGGATGAACGATGAGATATCAATCCGAGAGCACGTCTTGAGGATGATGAACTACCTCAATATAGCTGAAACCTATGGCGCTCGTATTGACGAGCGTAGCCAGGTGACCATGATTTTGGAAACCTTTCCGAAGAGTTTCCTGCATTTTAAAAGCAACTATGTTATGAACATGTTGACTTTTACTTTAACCCAGTTGCTAAATGAGCTCACCCATTACGAGTCCATGCTTGTGGATCCTCGTAAGCCCAGTACTGAGGTAAATGTTGCCAAGTCTTTTAAATCTGCAAAGATGAAGAAGAAATGAACTGTGAAGGCTAAGGCAAAGCCTATGAAAAAGAAGAAGAAAGGCTCCAAGAATGCCAAGCCCAAGGGAAAGTGTTTCTACTACAACAAGGACAGACTTTGGAAAATGAATTGTCCTAAATACCTTACTGAGCTGAAGGAGAAGAAAGCTACATGTAAATATGATTTACTTGTTATCAAATCTCTATTAGCGGAGGATGATAAATCCACTTGGATTATTGATTCTGGAGCCACTAACCATGTTTGTTTTTCTTTGCATCTACTTAACTCGTGGAGGGACCTTGCTAAGGTGACTACACCATGAGGGTCGGGACATGGGATGCCATTTCATCAAGAGCAATAGGGGTTTCCAGTTTAAGTTTTCCAAATAATAGTTATTTAAATTTGAACAATGTGTTATTTATTCATGGTTTTCGCATGAATTTGATTTCTGTTTCCAAACTTTTGGATGATGGTTTTTCAGTTTCTTTTAATAGTAATTTGGTTATTATTGGTAAAAATGAATAAACCATATGCACAGGAAACTCAGAAAATAATTTGTATATGTTAAGACCGTTAACACATATGTCAGTGCTCAACACTGAAATGTTTAAGGTTGAGAAACCTAAAATAAAACGGCAAAAGATTTCTCACGATGTCACAAATCTATGGCATCTTAGACATGGTCATATCAGCCTCGACCGGATAGATAAGTTGATAAATAATGGAGCTTTAAACCAGTTAAAGCTCGAAACTTTACCAGTCTGCGAATCTTATTTAGAAGGAAAAATGACCAAGAGACCTTTTACTGGAAAAGGTATAAGAGCCAATCAACAACTTGAGCTAATACATTCGGACATTTTTTGGATCTATGAATGTAAGAGCCCGAGGTGGTTATGAATACTTCGTCATATTTATTGACGATTATTCAAGATATGGGTATGTTTACCTAATGCAACACAAGTCAGATACTTTTGAAAAGTTCAAAGAGTATCGTACTGAGGTTGAGACCAATAAGGTAAGACAATCAAAACTCTATGATCAGATTTTGGAGGAGAATACCTTGACAGAGATTTCGAGGAATTCTTAGTTGAGCATGGGATAGTATCCCAGCTCACAGCATCAAAACTCTACGGTCAGATTATGGACGAGAATATCTTGACAGAGATTTCGAGGAATTCTTAGTTGAGAATGGGATAATATCCCAGCTCACAGCACCTGGAACACTAGAGTAAGATGGTGTTGCAGAGAGGAGAAATCAGACCCTACTAGACATGATAAGATCTATGTTTAGTTTTAGTTCACTACCTAGTTCATTTTGGTGATATGCATTGCAAACAACAATTTTTATCCTTAATGTAGTTCCATCTAAGTATGTTTCTAAGACTTCCTTAGAGATGTGGAGTGGTCGTAAAACTAGTTTACGACATTTACGTATATTAGGGTGTCCAACACATGTGTTGAAGAATAAGACTACTAAGTTGGAGCCACGTTCACAGTTGTGGCTATCCTAAGGAAACTATATGTGGATTCTTTTATATCCCTGAAGATAACAAAATGTTTGTATCAACAAACGCCACATTTATAGAGGAGGACTATATGAGAGAGTTCAAACCTCGTAGTAAGGTGTTACTCGAGGAGTTACTTGCAGGTTCGACTAGCACACCATCGTCAATGGTAGTTAACAAACACATAACACCTTCGACATCTGAGCGTCAGATGCAAGTTCGTTAGAATGACCTACCACCTAGATATAGTGAGAGGGTTATGTGACAACCTGATCACTATCTAGGAGTTGGGGAGGCACAAGCTGTCGCTTTCAGCAATGGTGTAGATGATCCATTATGACAAAGAGGAATGGCTCAAAGCCATGAATCTCGAGATGGAGTCTATGTACTCCAACTCAGTCTGGGAACTTATGTACCAACTTGATGGGGTAAAATCCATAGGTTACAAATGGATCTACAAGAGAAAAAAGGGAGCAGATGGGAAGGTACATACCTTAAAGGCTAGGCTAGTGACCAAGTGTTATACCCAGAAAAAGAGATTTGACTATGAGGAAACTTTCTCGCCAGTAGCCATGCTAAAATCCATCCGGACTCTTCTGTCCATTGGAGCAGATGGGAAGGTACATACCTTAAAGGCTAGGCTGGAAAATGGATGTTGATACTGAATTCTTGAATGGAAATCTTGATGAGTATATTTATATGGTACAACTGAAGGGGTTCATAGTCCAAGGTCAATAGCAAAAGGTTTGCAAGCTGCAAAGGTCTATTTATAGACTGAAGTAAGCATCTCGATCTTGGAACATAAGATTTGATACCATGATCAAGTCTTATGACTTTGAGCAGAATGTTGATGAGCCTTATGTATACAAGCGCGCCATTGACGGGAATGTGGTTTTTCTTATTTTATACATCGATGATATTTTACTCATTGGAAATGATGTAAAGATATTATCGGACATGAAAACCTGGCTACCTAACCAATTCCAAATGAAAGATTTGGGAGAGACCAGTTATTTTCTTGGGATCCAGATACTTCGGGATCATAAGAAACGACTATTAGCTATGTCTCAGTATCCTACATCGACAAGATCCTTGTGCGATTTGGGATGCAGAATTCCAAGAAAGGCAATTTGCCTTATCGATATGGAATTCACTTGTTAAAGGAACGGTCTCTTAAGACACCTCAAGAAGTTATGGAAATGAGACATATCACATATGCCTCAGCAGTTGGTAGTCTCATGTATGCTATGTTATACATGAGACACTTGAGTGAAAAATAAGTGTACAACAAGTCAAGGCTTAAGACTTTATTTTATGATCGGGACACAACCATATAAGTCATATCTTATGACACACCATATTCACAAAATAGGTGTTCAAACTCAGTACCACTAGGACCTAAAAAAGAAACATTGGTTGCATATTATAATATTCTCCTCCTAAATATGAGCTCTTAAATAAACTCTTTTGAGTGAAAGGTTTTTTCCTTAATCTTTTGAATTTGGCCTATTGGCTCTTTCGCACTTGAGACTCACTTAAACTGTTTTTTCCCTTTTACAAGGGATAACATAAGGTCATCTAGTTAAATGTAAGGTCATCTAGTTAAATGTCACACTATTTAGTGATCTAAGAATGACAGAGATTAGACTACTGGTCCAAAAAACTCATACATGTGACCAAACTTCAAGACATAAAAACTTGTATGTGAAATGCAAGCTCAAGATATAATAAGGGTTTCCATCACACACTCTCATGAACATGGAGCAACAAGAAAAATAAAAGCATATTACACAAGCATAACTATGTATCCTACATAACAAGACCATATGCACATGCTTTTACATGCTCTTTCAAGTTAGAAAATCTTTTTTGGTGTTTTTCATTTTATATTTTTTTATAATTTTATTTTAATATAAAACAAGAAAATACACAACATGATTTGTCATTATCCAATGGTATGTTGAGTTGTATTCCCAAGTGTAGATCATACTACCCTCCATTCGGAATCGCTAAGAAATTTATGTTCGGATTTCCATACTGTATATTAAGGGACATATAACACAAATAAAATACATAAATCTGTATGCAGTGAAAATAAAAAACATGCAGTCCTGTAAACACATAAAACACACACACACATGTATTGGGGAAATACGAATGCAACATATATGGTGAGACACACCGAAGTGCAATCTCATCACGCCTTTTAGGATCAAGGCATTTAGAAGTTATTGGGAAAGAATTTGGAGTTACCACCCGGTATGAAACATCGAAAATGATTTAAGGTTGTATTACACCCCTCGTAAGATCCAATATTAAACTCGTTTGGGTTTGGAATGGTCCCTTACTGATGCCAGTATAATACTTGGATTTGAAAAGAGGTATCACCATATCTTATAATGAAGTAACATGCAACAATAATTTATAACACACACACGATGCAAATAATAGAAAAGTAATTGTAGAAGTGCATAAATGAATCATTACAACAATGGCAAAATAACTATTAAATAAATTAAAGTATTCATCTCACAGGTCTGGCCGGATATGTCCGTGCAGGCCAGACATTCTTCGTGGCATAAATATCTGGTCGGACTTACTGGGAGTTTGGTCAGATGTACATCGTAAATAAGAAATGTAAAATCTCAATAGTAACAAGCGAGATAATGCCATAAGATAATTATAAGAGCAACAATGGATAGTAAGCAATATCAACAGTTACAATAGGTCACAATGCTGATAAAAATAGATAGTACACAATATCATGGAATGGTAGCCAAGAAAGCATGGATGTTTTCCTTCTTAATCCTAAAACAAACTAAAAAAAGTCCACGTCAAGAAACAAGTAATAATTTCCACTTATAAGCTCAATCATAGTCAGATGAAAAATTATTATCAACTCCAAATAAAAATTTTCAACAAATATTGAAGGTGATTTTCGGACCCAAAAATAGTCGAAGTATGAAAAAATGCAGTAAAAGGATTTCACTTACCAATATGAGGGCCCAAGATCTTTACAAGGATGAGGACCCAGGCCCAAAGGTGCCTGACCCGGCCAGGGGATCAGATTTGGCTACATTTGAATAACGACCCGAGGAATAAGGGAGAACCAACCGAGGCACAGTCACATACTCCTGAGGAAGCTGATCACTAGAAGATACAAGTCAGATGCCCCCGATCAAGCTTATAAACTTTCAAACACTTATCAATAGTGTGTAAGAAAGTGAGGGAAGTGAAGACATCTCTACCGACCCGACCTTTTAACAGAAGCAAGGAAGGACGTCACTTGACTTGATGTATCGACCTGATAATATGGATCATAACTTTAGTATTATTTTCTCTTACGGATGATGTAATCCATAAACGGAAGTTTGAGCTTCCTAAAGGCTAAGGAGATGGGAGTAGACTAACAGCTAATGAGACAGAGTATGGTTTTAGGTCTATCAACTGACACACACAACTGTAGGCACTGCATTTTTGCATATAAGTCCTGATGATGAGTCTCACATGGAGGCACTACCCTTTAAGATGCGGAAGTCGCGGGAAACGGACATTGGAAGGGAAAAGTCAGAAATCAATACCTTGTTGGACTTAATTCGTTTGCTTAGCTTTGGGTTCGCTTGTTGGACCTCTGTTTTGAAATTTATCCTCGGCCTAAAATCCCGCGACCTACACCAAGCCAACACACCCATGCCCACAAGCCTTCTAATACACGCCTAAGCCCATTCAAACCCATCCAAAATAATAATTAACACATTAAACACATGTTGAAATCTAAACAAATCACCTTCCCGAATTAAAAGAATCAAATCAAATCACATTCCCAAATTAAAGAAATCAAATCAAATCATATTCCCAAATTAAAGAAATCAAATCAAATCCCATAAATCCCTTTCCTAAACTAAAACAACCCCCTCCCTAAATTAGAAAGATCCTTTCCTTGTAGCACACTAATTAGGAGATATCCTCCATGATTGCATGATACTTTCCATTCCCGTACAAGGATAACCTCAACCTTCTCCTATAAAAAGAGACGTAAACAAACCCTTAACCCCCCAAGAGCATTCACGCAAAGAGCAAAGGAAAAAAGCCATCATTCACGCCCAACAAAGAAAAACACCCTCTCCATTACTGAAACCAGTAGCCTAAAATACCCTCAAATTGCCGTGACCAGTCCACTCCAGAAAATCACCATCTTTCACAGCAAAACTGCTCAGAAAATCACCATGTAACCACCAAAAAATTGTTCACCGAAACTGCACTGCATCACCACCGAAAACTATCCAGCAAACTGCACAATCACCACCGAAAACTATCCTAAAAATAGCCCATTTTACCATGAAACTGCACCCCAAATTGAACCTCATATCACCGAAAATACAGCATAAAACTGCCCCTATAATCACTGAAAAATAGCCTGAAACAGCCCCTGCAATTATCGCTAAACACAGTCCAGAAAAACTACACATCCACCGCAGAAATTGCACCCCAAAACACAGCTCAAACAACCAAAAATAGTGACAAAAAACAGCAGCAAAAAATAGGAAACGGCAGCCCAAAACAGCGAGGTAACGAAGGAAAACAATGAAACAGTAAATCAGAAAAGTTGCGGAGCATCAACCCTTCCGACAACCGCGTAACGTACTTCCAAGAGGCGACTTAAGAGGTTAGATCTGAGGACACCTTTTTATTTATTCCCGTTCTGTTTCTTATTATTTATTAATATTTTTTTCGCATGCGTATCTTTGGTTTATGTATGTTGTGGCCATTTGATGAATGATTTTGTGTTATCTCTCCCGGTATATCGGATGGAAATCCAGACGTAAATTCCATAGCCGAATCCGAATGGACGGTAGTGCGGTCTGAACTTGGGATACAACTCCACGTACTGCTTGAGAAACGCACATATTTCGTTTCATCTAATCTTGTGTTTATTCATTGTTTATTAGAAATAATATGTTATTTTTATGCATGATTTAGTTATTTCTTTCGCATTAGGAGTTTCATTATATCTCTTCAATGTTTATGTTTAGACAATAGATTATTTATTTATGTTTCCATATTCATCAATTTAATGTGTCCATGAGATTGTGTGCTTGCCGTTATTTCGACTTCTTTTATGCATGCAAACTTAGATATAGGTTATATGCAAACTTATATATAGGTTGTATGCGAACTTAGATGTAGGTTATCTTGCGTATATGTTGGGTAGACTTGGTTAGATTATTGCACAAATCCATTCATTACAAGTGGCATAAGTAAGGGACCATTCTGAACCCAACGGTTTGAGGTATTCCCTTGCGAGGGGTGAGTGCGGCCTTAAATCATTTCCCAGTTCAGACTGGGTGGCGACTCCATTTTATTTCTCCAGTTTAATCCCTCGCGGGCTACTCCGTACTCCCGACCGGGACGCGAGCTTGGAACAGCATCGCCGATTTCTGTGTCCTACAGTCTGGCGACTCCACTGGGGATAGAGAATCGGCCCCGAAATAATGTCTTGTAATGTTTGTGATTTGTGCTTTAATTAACCGTGTCTGCTGTGGGTTGAAGGGGTTTAATCCAAGGCATTATTAGAGCTTGGTAATGGTTTGGTGTCTTCCTTCATTCACTACCTTTCTATAGCTGAAGGGAAAAGCCGTGAAGGCACCTAGCTAATCATTTACTCGAAGCTTACTATAATGGAATAATTTGGAGGACTTGTTGTTTATTCCTGTCACCAAGGCAATAAGAGCCTAAGAGGCTTGGGTATTTAAGAGAGTTCGCTCCACCCTCCCTCTGGGGAATCTTCAATAGGAAATCCATCTGACAGTCAGTCATGCATCATAACTCATTCGCACATACCTTAGCGTATAAAAAAGGTGCGCTAACTTGGTCGCTCGGACCCTTGAGTGGGGAGACCTAGTTGTGGGCAATCCTTCACCGAAGAGAGCCTTTGTCTATACCCCTATAAACCCGCATATTAACTGCAGTGGTAGGACCAATAGAAACCATTCCTTAATGCTTGTGTTTGGGACCATCGGCATTTGGATTCAGTTGGACTTTTTTTCATGAGGTATGGGCTTGTTGGGCCATTTAAACTGCGACGAGTCCATGCTTTATGAAAATTGGGCCAAAAGCTTCTAAAATGCCGATGAGCCACTTTATGTTTTGGCCCCGTATCATTTGAAGTTATTTAGTCACGTTATCGCGAAAGTATAAACCTGTTGGGCCTTTTTCAACTGGGACAAGTTTGCACCTCGTATTAGTATGATTGAATGCTTTAAAATGGTAATAGGCCGACTTATATATTCCATACATCGCACGCATACATGCTAACATGTGTTTTTAAGAGATACCATAGATACCTGTTGGGTTAGGGAAGATGGAAGACTCGTCAAAAGGCCGTTAGCAAACATGAGCGAATCAGTTAACGAGGGATCTCGTATGGATCAGCTGGAGACTAGTCTCACTAAGGTTACCGAGCAGTTGCAAACTTTGACCACCGCTCTGGCCAGTATGGTTGCGCCCCACGCTGGGGGAGGCTTTGAGAATGAGAGGCATGAGGAACCTCTGAACAGCTTAAGTGATAATATCCCTGTTTTTGATGATGACATGGCTGAGTATGCCGCGGGAAGGATAGCTGGGTCTCAGGCTGAATTGCAGAAACTCCGAGATCAGGTAGAGTCAGTTACCCACAAGATGAGGGGTAAGCATGAAGATTTGCTGGACTATGAGGCGATGACCTTTGAGGAATAGCTGCCGGCTCAGTTCAAGATGCCTGACATAGCCAAGTTCAATGGGAATGGGGATCCGAGGGTCCATCTCCGACAATATGTTTCTGTGATGAGTTCAGTGGGTCTGTCGAAGCGTCAGGTTCAGAAGATGTTCGAGATATCGCTTGAAGGGGCACCCGTAGTATGGTACCATGGCCTGGATAGGAAGGTCAATGATGATTGGAGGGCATTGCCAGAGGCCTTTCTGAATCAGTACGTCACATATCTGGAGATCGACTTGTCACTTCGCGACTTGGAGAATACCAAACAGAAGCCGAATGAGAACTTCAAGGATTATTTGGACCGCTAGAGAAGCCAGGTTTTGAAAATGCACAATCGGCCCACGGAGAAGGACCAGATCAAGATGATTATCAAGGGCACCAAGCCATCTATTAATGGCAAGTTGAGGAGGATGACCTCTATGATTACTGATTTCCGATAGTTGAGGGAGACTGACATGGACATTAAGGAGGAATAAGCTGAGAACATGAAGTTTTATGGCCTGAAGAGGAGGATTGTTGGAGGACCATCAGGTGCCAAGCCCGTTTCTGCTGTGGAAGCAGCCGTCAGAAACCAGCATTTTTCCAACCTGGGTAGGCCTTTGTCTAAGGTGCTTGAGAAGTTGACGAGACAAGGACTCCTAAAACCCTTAGAATCAAAACCACTTCCACACCCTCCACCACCACACTTTAACCTAAACCTTTACTGTCACTACCACCAGCAAAAAGGCCATGACACCGACATATGTGCCCGCCTCAGACATGAAATCCAGGATCTCATGGACTCCCATAAAATACCTGACCCTGAAAAAGAGCAACCCAACACACACAGACACCCCATAACTAACTATCACTCTGTCCCACCGTCTACCTACATGATTGGCTCCGGCCTACCTGAAAACCTCGTCCTCCATACCTTTGATCGCCAAGCCTTTTGCCTGGGGACTTGGGATAGGAATAGTGAGGATGAAACGGAGCAGGGGAAGAATTTCTGGCTGGACTTCTCAAGCAGTGATGAATATGAGGTGAAATGAATGACACAGAGTGGGCGTTTTTACAATGATACAGTGGAGAAAGGCAATGAGGTGTTGGCCGAAGGTAGAGAAGTGGCGGAGAACGAGGATAATGCTGAGGGAGATGTAGTTCTGCGTCAGTTGAAGAAGACACGAGTACAGCTGAGCATTTGGGAGTTGTTGTGTGCATCTCAGAAGCACAGACGTGCAATAGTTGAGGCCTTGAGAAAGATAATAGTACCGGAGGATGCCAACCCTATGATGTTTGTAGGATCGGTGCAGAAGGAAGCTTCGCAGGTGATAACCTTTTATGAGGAGGAACTCCCGGCGGAGGGAAGGAATCATAATAGGCCATTATTCATAAGAGCTGAAGTGAGGGGTAAGAAAACGTCTTGTGTAATGGTGGATGATGGCTCATCTATCAATGTGTGTCCTTTGAAGATCTTGTCAAGGTTGGGTATGAAGACGACAGATCTAAGTCCCTCCAATATTACCAACAAGGCATATGATGATAGTAAGTGAGGAGTTGAGGGTACTTTTGCCGCAGTGGTCAAAGTGGGCCCAATAGAGGATGAGGTCGAGTTCACGGTGCTTGATATCCCGGCCATTTTTGCTTTGCTAATGGGGAGGCTGTGGTTTCACAAGCTTGGGGGCGTGCCCTCCACTCTGCATCAGGTCATCAAGTTTCCGTATGGGGGAGATATTTTCACCATCAGAGCTGAAGGAGACAATGTTGTGGCCGCTTTGGAGATACAACCTTTCACGAGGTTCCAAGTGTCGGCAACCTTTGAGGAGTGGGTAGATCCTAAGGTGGCTAGGATCATGGAGAAGATGAAGTTCGAGCCAGGCACAAGCTCATGTGTCAGAGGAGCATTGCCCAACTTCAAGGGGCAGACTACCAGGAGAGGTTTGGGATACAAGTCCGACGAGGATAAGCCGAAGGCTAAGAAGAAAGGATTGAAGCTGACGGAATATTTTATGAAAGTTACAGGGTACCAATGAGAGCCTGAACCAGTGGAAGTCAACGGGGTCATGGTTCCAGGATTTGAGATTTTCCAAGATGTGATGGGTGAGAAACCGCTGGCAGAAGAAGTTGCAAATGAGGAAGACAAGTGGGAAGAAGAGCTGATGAAGCTGGAGAGCCTGACCCTCAAGGAGAATAAAGAGGAAAACCCGATTGTGGAGGATGAAGCTTCTGTGGATGACGAAGATATTTATCTCCCTGATTTATTTGAGTGTACTCCTGCATTCACTAATAATAAAGACATTCATTTTGCTTACTTGCATGAGTCTCTTCCTTTCAACTTGCACGACTTGAGTATATCTGACATCAACTCAACCAAAACAAACACATTTAACCTTGGCACACCTGAAAGCCCCAATGAGGTCTTAATTGCAAGTGAGGTTACCTCTCAAGAGCGGGAGAAATTAGAAGAGATGTTAGTTAAATATGCTAAATTATTCGCTTGGTCCTACGAGGACATGCCCGGAGTGGATGAAAAATATCGCCCAACACATAATACCAACTTATTCGAACATGAGGCCGGTAAAGCAGAAGCTCCGAAGGATGAGACCTGAGTGGGCTGTGAAGGTTAGAGAATAAGTCAAAAAGCAGATAGATGTGGGATTTCTAGAAGTAGTGAAGTACCCCGAGTGGTTGGCAAATATTGTGCTAGTGCCGAAGAAAGACATGAAGGTTAGAATGTGTGTGGATTAACGAGACATTAACAAAGCTTGCCCGAAGGATGATTTTCCCTTACCCCATATAGATGTGCTAGTTGATAGTGCAATTTTATCTGCCATGTACTCGTTCGCAGATGAGTTTTCCAGATATAATCAAATTCTTATGGCTGAAGAAGATAAGCATAAGACTGCCTTTGTCACGGAGTGGGGTACATATTTTTACAAAGTGATGCCATTTGGACTTAAGAATGTAGGAGCTACTTACCAGCGGATGGCCACTATATTATTCCATGACCTGATGCATAAGGAGATTGAGGTATATATGAACAATATGATGGTGAAGTCAGAGATAAGAAGCGGACACATATAAGCACTGGAGAAGTTCCTTGAACGAGTCGACAAATACAACCTGCGGTTAAATCCCAAGAAGTGCGTGTTTGGAGTAACATCAGGAAAGTTACTAGGACACACGGTGGGAATGAGAGGAATAGAAGTAGACCCTGAGAAAATCAAGGCGATTACTGAAATGCCTGCGCCAAAGACAGAGAAAGAAGTGAGAGCATTCCTAGGGAAAATTTAGTACATCATTCGGTTCATCGCCAAGTTGACGTCAGTATGCGAGCCTATCTTCAAATTTCTGAGGAAAGACCAGCCAGTGAAATGGAATGAGCAATGGCAAGAAGATTTCGACAAGATCAGAGAATACTTGGTGAAACCACCTGTCTTGAAACCTCCAAGACCGGGTAGACCCTTGATACTGTATTTGGCCATAGAACCCGAAGCGCTGGCGGTGATGATGGTACAAGTAGATGAGACGGGGGTAGAGCATGCAGTCTATTACCTCATTAAGAAGATGCTTTCGTATGAAGCCCGCTACCAAGAAGTGGAGAAGATCTGTTTGGCAGTAGTGTAGGCGTCCAAACAACTGCGTCATTACTTCCAATCGTACAAGATCCAAGTAGTAGTAAAGGAGAATCCTTTGAGGTATCTGCATTCGGTGCCTTCGCTAGTAGGGAAGTTAGGCAGATGGTTGGTATTGCTGACAGAGTTTGATGTTGAGTATCTCACTTCTAAAGTAATCAAAGGGCAAGCCGTAACAGAGTTCCTGGCATTACAACCTATAGAGGGAGACCAATACAAGTTTGAATTCCCAGACGAGGAGATCCAGGTAAAAACAGTCCAAGGATGGAAAATGTACTTCGACGGAGCAGTGAACTACAAAGAAGCCGGTTTGGTGTCTTCCATCATTCACTACCTTTCTATAGCTCAAGGGAAAAGCCGTCAAGGCACCTAGGTAATCATTTACTCGAAGCTTACTATGATGGACTAATTCGGAGGACTTGTTGTTTATTCCTGTCACCAAGACGATAAGAGCCTAAGAGGCTTGGGTATTTAAGAGAGTTCGCTCCACCCTCCCTCTGGGGAATCTTCAATAGGAAATCCATCTGACAGTCAGTCATGCATCATAACTCATTGGCACGTACCTTAGTGTATAAAAAAGGTGCGCTAACTTGGTCGCTCGGACCCTTGAGTAGGGAGACCTAGTTGTGGGCAATCCTTCACCGAAGAGAGCCTTTGTCTATACCCCTATAAACCTGCGTATGAACTGCAGTTGTAGGACCAATAGAAACCATTCCTTTATGCTTGCGTTTGGGACCATCGGCATTTGGATTCAGTTAGACTTTTTGTCATGAGGTATGGGCTTGTTGGGCCATTTAAACTGCGACGAGTCCATGCTTTATGAAAATTGGGCCAAAAGCTTCTAAAATGTCGATGAGCCACTTTATGTTTTGGCCCCGTATCATTTGAAGTTATTTAGTCACGTTATCGCGAAAGTATAAACCTGTTGGGCCTTTTTCAACTGGGACAAGATGAGGGGTAAGCATGAAGATTTGCTGGACTATGAGGCGATGACCTTTGAGGAATAGCTGCCGGCTCAGTTCAAGATGCCTGACATAGCCAAGTTCAATGGGAATGGGGATTCGAGGGTCCATCTCCGACAATATGTTTCTGTGATGAGTTCAGTGGGTCTGTCGAAGCGTCAGGTTCAGAAGATGTTCGAGATATCGCTTGAAGGGGCACCCGTAGTATGGTACCATGGCCTGGATAGGAAGGTCAAGGATGATTGGAGGGCATTGCCAGAGGCCTTTCTGAATCAGTACGTCACATATCTGGAGATCGACTTGTCACTTCGCGACTTGGAGAATACCAAACAGAAGCCGGATGAGAACTTCAAGGATTATTTGGACCGCTGGAGAAGCCAGGTTTTGAAAATGCAGAATCGGCCCACGGAGAAGGACCAGATAAAGATGATTATCAAGGGCACCAAGCCATCTATTAATGGCAAGTTGAGGAGGATGACCTCTATGATTACTGATTTCCGACAGTTGAGGGAGACTGACATGGACATTAAGGAGGAATAAGCTGAGAACATGAAGTTTTATGGCCTGAAGAGGAGGATTGTTGGAGGACCATCAGGTGCCAAGCCCGTTTCTACTGAGGTAGCAGCCGTCAGAAACCAGCGTTTTTCCAACCTGGGTAGGCCTTTGTCTAAGGTGCTTGAGAAGTTGACGAGACAAGGACTCCTAAAACCCTTAGAATCAAAACCACTTCCACACCCTCCACCACCACACTTTAACCTAAACCTTTACTGTCACCACCACCAGCAGAAAGGCCATGACACCGACAGATGTGTCCGCCTCAGACATGAAATCCAGGATCTCATAGACTCCCATAAAATACCTGACCCTGAAAAAGAGCAACCAAACACACACAGACACCCCATAACTAACTATCACTCTGTCCCAATGTCTACCTACATGATTGGCTCCGGCCTACCTGAAACCCTCGTCCTCCATACCTTTGATCGCCAAGCATTTTGCCTGGGGATTTGGGATAGCAATAATGAGGATGAAATGGAGCAGGGGAAGAATTTCTGGCTGGACTTCTCAAGCAGTGATGAAGAGGAGGTGAAATGAATGACACACAGTGGGCGTTTTTACAATGATACAGTGGAGAAAGGCAATGAGGTGTTGTCCGAAGGTAGAGAAGTGGCAGAGAACAGGGATAATCCTGAGGGAGATGTAGTGCTGCGTCGATTGAAGAAGACACGAGCACAGCTGAGCATTTGGGAGTTGTTGTTGTTGGATAATATGACCCATAGCGTCACTATTTATACAGATCATAGTGTTGTTGTACAAATTAACTATGTGACAAGGAAACTGCGCTCTCATCATTTGTGATTAGATCACCTTAGATGTATAAATGAAGAGAGGTCCATATGATTAGTTCCTGGATTGAGATGATATGAGACAGTATCAGTCCACGAAGGATTAATCATTAAATATCCCTAGTCGTAGTATTATCGAGACTGGACATCGATAATGCGGAATAGACTAGTATTTCAATTGTGCGCGTTGTGAGGGCACAACGACATAGTTCTCATATATTTAAGTATAGGATACTTATGCAAGTGCGATAGGAGGTTGTGTTTCACCGATGGTACGGGAAACAGCTTCGCTCTGGATAGACCCCTCGGAATCCCATTGGTATTATGACTATGTGTCTATGGGAGTCCGACATCAGGGTAGTTGTATTTGGTCTTAACTTGAGACTGGCACCGCTAATGCTTACGGCAATCAATATACTTTAGTTGAGGTCATCCAGGGCTGTAACAGGTTCTGTGTACGCCAATGCTGGGTATATTAAGAATCGTAGAGTATTGGGTGTGATGTCAAGACGGAAGTATCACACCAGTCATAGTGGAGATGATGTCACGCAGGATACGGTATTAGTGCTCTTAAGTGCTGGCCGGCCATCGGGATATTATGACAAGGTCATGTATATCCGATTATAGAGACTAGTTACCAGACATCCGACATGAGCTTCGGACGGGGCAGACACTTATCCAGCCCCAGCCCTAGCACGTGACTATCCGATACTGGGCCGATATACATAATACTTGGTATACTATGCTTGATATAGATCTTAAATATTCTTAGATGAATATGACCGGAGAATTGGGTAGACTTCGTGCTTTGCTAGAAGCCGATCTTGTCTCGTAAATTGGTAGAACGTAGTACTTGGTACGTACGTGATTCGGATACTCCGACGACCGTATTTACTGCCAACATATCTGAGGATCTCATGGGTCGCTTCCCGATAATCCACCGATGACGTATGACTCGCACTCTTAAATAATCTGGGATTATATAGTAGAGAGAGAAAATTAATCTAGGATTAATTACGGAGATATTTTATCTAGGATAAAATATCGTCTAGAGAGAGATAATGATTAATTTGGAATTAATCGGTAAATTAATATATTCGATATATTAAATGAAATTAGATTTCGACGCGGAATTAAAATCAGATTTTAATTCGGGCGAACGAATTAATTTAGAATTAATTCGTTAGCGACGTGAATAGTGAATTCACTAGGCGTAATCATTTAATTACGACGCGACGGAAAATTCGCTAATTAAGAATTAGCGAACCTAAGCCCGAGTGTGATTGCGAGCGCATTCGTATTTCGAATTCGAGTGCGGCAACGCAAGTCACATCAAGCGTCAAATCATTCGTCACATCAAGCGTCAAATCAAAAGTCACTTTGAGTGATGTGATTGATTGATGTGATTGAGTTGATTGATTGATAGACACACATCAAGTCACTTTAATAAAGTGACATTGAATAGTTGATGGGTGTAGGTGTAATAGTACAAGTTGGTGGGAGTATTTACCATTTTATTTATTTGATTTATTATTTGGTAAATGCTTTGTATATTTTATGGAAAAATATATAAACCTTTTTGGAAAAGGTTTTACTAACCAATTACACAACTTTTACACACATTCATCTCTCTCCATTTTCTCTCCACTATCTCACGCCCAAAGCTTGAAAAGCTCACTGGTTTGGAATCAATTTTGGCGTGGCTTTGAGGGAAGCAAGAGTGAGTTTTTGTGGTAAAAAGTCAAGTGCTAGCACACTTACGGAACATGCGAAGGTGGTAGGGAGGTTCACCCATGAGCCGGGATCCGTCCGACGAAGCTTGGAGCTCCGTTTCGCAGCTCAAAATTCTGAAATGGAGGGCAGTGAACTGCCAGCAGTGGGCGTCCTTGGCAGTGAGCAAAGTGGCTTCATTCGTCTTCAAATCGTCTCAACCGATCGATGTGAGTATTCCGCTACCTCCGTTGATGTGTTCACACATGTATTTCATTGCTTGTTTGATCTTGGGACCTAGATAAAATATAACAATGGTATCAGAGCCAGGTTCAAGCATGAAAAATGTAGGGCTTAAAATTTGGGTAAATTTGTGTTGAGCATGATTTGAATAAATTGATTGTTTGAGTATGCTTATAACATGTCTAATTGCATTTTGGTTGGACCAATTTGTTGAAAAATGATTTGGAATTATTTTCCCCAAAAATTATACCTTGGCCGAATGTAAATTGGATTTTGGTAATTTGGAATTTTTCCATTTTGATTCATTGGATGAGTTAGAATCATATAGGATAATGTTAATTTGAATCGAATTGGATTGGATTTTGAATTGAACATAAAATCCCCAAATTAATCAGGTTGTCCGAATTGGATAATGCCCTTTAATGTCTTGGTATTTTGATTTTAGGACATTGGATGTATTGGAAATCATTTAGGATGTTGATTTAATGTCGATTGTGGGTTTGATTGGATTGAAACCAAATCGGATGTGAAATCCTTCCTTGGCCGAGACTAAGAAGCATGTAATGGGTTTGATTTTTTCATTTATGTGTTGGACATGAGATAATGATAATGAACATGATTAATTGGACTAATTTCATGTTTTGGAAATATTGATTTGGGTAATTAATCATGAAATGCACTTTAGGTAATTAAATTGCGAAATTGGATTTTGTGTATTTAATTAATTGTGCCTAATGGGCCTAAATTGATTTCTGGGCTTATGGGGTTACTCCTTGATTGGGCTTTGGTTGCCGAAGCCCACGCCTTATAGAAATTAATTAAAGCCCATTAGACTTGAAATTGAATTGATGTTGGACGTTAATCGGGCTTTGAGACCCGACGTGATTAAATTTGGAATTTAAGTCGAAAAGGTTTATTAAATAAAGTGTAATATTTAATTTGGAATTGAATAGTGAATTAGTATTAAATACATATTAAATTAGATTTAATGTTGTAGTTTAATTTAATTCAAGAATTCGTACTTTGAGTACTTATTCGCAAAACGAGTTTGACTCGAGCAAAATCAAATCGTTGTTTGAACATTGGATGATCACATAATTATCAGATTAATTAATTTGATTAGATTGATTGATAGCATGCTTTTGTGTGAATACGTGGTTTTGATGAATGAATAATGTATATCGGATGGATATTAGTCGGGTGGGGCAATTTTGGAAATTGTTGTAATAAATTCGATTTATTAAATTGGACCTGCGTGTCCAGCCTTATCACCTCTATTCTCTTTGTATTCTCTTCTCACATATTCCCCTCAATGTAAATGAGGTTTCTTTAGAAGTGTAGTGTAACGGGTAGAAGTAATACAAGTGCTAGCTTGAGTGAGAAAGGAAGAGATTTGATCTAGGATCAATGTGTTAAGTATCCATCCGCATATCATTATTATTTTATTTCATATGCGCTTTATTATGTATTTAGAATGCATGTTTAAGGGGTGTATGATGATGAGACCTAAACAAAGATAATTAAATTGGTAGCCAATTTGCACGCGAAAAGCCCTCATCAAATATCATGCGTCTTTTCCTTCCATTGAGTGATTCTTACTCAAGATCCTAGATTGGCATGGGTTGTTGGCCAAAGTCAAGCCCTTGTCCATCGAAGATGTGTTTGAATCACGAGGCTTTGTTCCATATTGGTGTCTTGTCCAAGTTGTGGTTTGTTGGCCAAAGTCAAGACCACTTCTTGTCCAACGACATTGATTACAAAGCTTCCATGGTCAATGGGTCCGCGCTTGACTGGGATCATTAGGTTTGTTGTGCCAAAGCCATGGCCTAGTTGATTCAGAGGAAAAAGGTTAGGGTATATATTCGATATATAGGCATATATAAGATATATGTTTCGGACTTAGATGTCCACCTACTGGATCTAGGAGTTGGATGAGATCCAATTGATCTTCGAGATCTACCTAGTTAATTATCATACAGTTTGTTGGCCAAAGTCAAGATTGTGTGATATTTAACGGGATCCTAGCCCACTAGGAAACACGATTTCCCGAGTACTCGACAGAGGGTTAGAGGCTCGACGAAAAATAGTGGGAGGCAAGAATTGAATTTGCAATATTCGTTCAATTACTCGCCATACGCGCTCATTCAAATAATTTCGTCGTAATATTAAATTTTAGTTGGACTAATATTTAAATTGTTGTTTTAATAAACAGTTGGACTGTATTATACTTGATTATATATAATTGGATTATATTAATCAATATATTTGAATTAATTAATTTCAGTTTACAGTTGATTTTATAATTGGATTATAGTAAGTAATCAATGTAATTGAGGTTAATTAATTTGGATTATATTTGATTATATAGTTGGACTATTATAATCATTATAATATATAGTACCACTAATAATTGATTAAATAGTTGGACTATTGAAATCAAGAAAGAATTGAAAAGTTGGATAATTAAAATATAATCTGGGATTAAATGTTTTAAATGATTTAATTTTCAAATTGGGAATAAACAATAGGTTACTTTATTTTGATAAAATAACTTATTATACCTTAAGCCCAAAATTAAGCAAAATAAGTAGAGCATAAAATCTTTGGAAGATTTATGTGATGATGACTTTAGTGCTTAATTTAATATACTTGTCATAAATCTAATTTTTGATTTAAGAAGTATTAAAATTGCAATTTATAATTCTTGGAGAATTAATTGACTATTCTAGAGGAGAAAAAAGTCAAAGTTTGCAATTGGGCATATAGCACGAGGTGCACATCGTTTCGATATTCTAAAAACCCAAGGCTTGGCCTAAGGTTTCTAAAATATTGAAAAGGATAATTGACATATCCCAAAGTGACTACCATTTGGATATGGCAGACACGAAGGAATTAAAGAAAGGGCAAGGCTCTTACTTTAAAAATGATTGTCAAAGTTATGTTCACTACTAGTATTGAAATTAGATTTTAAATACTTAGTGTGGTACATAAAATATATGTATTGATGTTCAGAATCTGCTTTGAGTAGGATACTGACTTCAAGCTGAGATTGCTCTGCGAATCAGAAACGGGACGAAAGTCGCTGTTTCGACCGTAGATACCTAAGTTTAGGAACTACCCTTCGGGTGTGTACTTAAATTAGGAACTGTTATAAGGTAACTAGTTTGACTAGAGATATTATCTTTATATCAGTGTTTAATCCATTGTGGATAAACCTTTATATTTTAGAACACTAAAGTGTTTCATTATATAAAGATGATATTAAGATAAGCACATTAGATGTGAATAACAGAATTTATATTTTGAATATAATTAAAATCTCAAACATATAAAATGACAAATAATTAGCTCAAACTGATTTGATCAATAGAGACTTATTTGTGGCATTGTTGTCTAGGACAGAATTAAACAAGACTCGTATATCCGCACTTTTGAAGAGTGGGTACTAGGACTGATTTGACTATTAAAATAAAGTCTACGAATCTAGTTTGTTAGGTAAAGTACCTAAAACACTGTTTACTTGGTAATAGTGTAAGTGCCACCGATCTGTTAGCCCTATTCATGGTGAAGTTAGTGGGCCCATATCTAGCTAGGCTAGATGTGAACATGAATATTTCGTGACCTTAACGGATGTGGCATCACGTTATGGTTATGTGTTTCTTTTAAAGAACACAGATCGGAAACTATTAGAGTTTCGACACGAAGTAGATAAACAGATCGACTATAGTATTATGCCGTCACGGTAAGACCGTAATGGAAAATACTTAAGCAGTAAGTTTCATATATACATGAAAGAGTACAGTATTCTTTCAGAAGAGGACTCCTCCCGAGACACGTCAGTTTGACGGTGTGTCCAAACTAAAAACCGAATTTTGTTGGACATGATAAGGTTTATCACGAGTCGCTCTGAGCTATCATTTCCTTCAACAGGATATGTATTAACAGTGCAAAAACTTATTTAGAATAAGGTTCCATATAAATCTGTTTGACAGATATCATATATATAAATCTGTTTGACAGATATCATATAGGATATGAACAGGAAAGAAACAGGGTTTCTCATTCCTGATAATTTGGGTATGCCAGGCATAAAGTTTGGATGATACCAAACTAGAACCCAAATTGGATAAGTGCCATATATAGGTTATCCTAAGGGAAACCATAAGTATAGTACTTATAAATCTCACATGAGAACAATATGATTGTTGCTCACCATGCGGTTTTCCTAAGAGGAACACCGATATGCAGTGGTCAGTGGGAGGATAGTGATACTCGATGAAAATCGGAGTAATACTATTCAAGGCACGAAGTCCGTAATGGAACACAAACAGTTCATCAATGATGAATCTGTACCATTAATCTTCGAATACACAAGAACCGGGTAGATCGGAAAGAGTCAGAAAACAACCTGGGGTATGGATTTCTGATCTAACCTCATAAAGATGTCAATCTTATGAAGGTATATCAACCGACTACATTATGAGGTAGTGATACAAGGTATCGACTTCCTATTATGGCAAAGTGCCATGAGTCCAAAATGGATTCCATGTATAACAACTATGTTTGGATACTAGTTGTTGTACCGCAAGGCATTGTGCCTATTGGTACTGTAAATGTCTTCAAGGAAGACATACATGGATGGCAACATACCAACTTACAAAGCTAGGCTTTTGACGGAAAGGTATCGTTATCAACATTGTGTTAATAACGATTCAACCTTTTATCTGTTGCCATGGTAAATCCATTTTGAAGATGCTTGTTGATACTGCATATTTCATTTATGAAATGCGTCAGTTATAGATCAAAATCGCTTTCCTGAAAAGGAAACCTCTTGGAGGATGCTTACAACATCCTGACGATTTTGTATAACCGACAAACAAGGTTTGCGGGTTATTCGATCCATGTTTGGATTAAAGCAAGCATAAGGTTCTTGGAACTGTCGTTTTGAAATAATCATAATGGTTTATGATTTGACTCAAAACGAAATGATTCTTGTGTATATAAGGAGGTTAGTGGGAGTGCACTGACAAGGAAATTCCCATAAAGCAATTGGTGAAAGCTTGGCTTTCGTAGAAATTCTCCGTAGAATTCTGGGGAGTAACAACCTTTATTCAAGGAATAAAGATCTACTGGGATAGATTTGGAGTTGTTAACACTCTCTGGGAAATTGTACATTTAAAATGTACTTGATTTGGTGTCTCATACGCTTCGAGCATATGGAGTCACAATCAGGTCAATCCAAGTGATGGTCACTGGATTGAAGTTAAAGAACATCTGTTAGTATCTTAGAGAACTAAAGATGCTGTCTAAAACTATGGAGAAGGAGAACTTGAAGTGACTGGGATCACTGTCGCAAGTTTCCAAACAGTTAAAATACTGCGGTACTATAAAGTTTGAATAACGGGACAGTGAGCTGGAAATCTTCCGAGCAAGATACTGTTGCCGAATAAACAACAAATGCGGATTATTGCTGCGGCTGAGGCAGCAATAGAAGCCATTTGGGTCGATAATAAATCTAATTAGATTAGATATAGTTCTGTTAGCAGCTGAGCTAGGCGTCAGCACAAGGCTAAAGAATTAAAGGTCTCATCGACGATCCAGATATATACTTCTATATTCATCTGATTCGTTCGGATCATACATCGTGGCGATGTGATGATCGTATAAATCGCGTCAGACTATAATCATGGAAATCCGCTGACGAAAAACCTTTTCTCAGCAATTTGAGCAAACCGTACATAGTTCGGGTGTACGACACTTGAGTGACTGGCTATGTGCCAAGTGGGAGATTGTTGGATAATATGACCCATAGCGTCACTATTTGTACAGATCATAGTGTTGTTGTACAAATTAACTATGTGACAAGGAAATTGCGCTCTCATCATTTGTGATTAGATCACCATAGATGTATAAATGAAGAGAGGTCCATATGATTAGTTCCTGGATTGAGATGATATGAGAAATTATCAGTCCACGAAGGATTAATCATTAAATATCCCTAGTCGTAGTATTATCGAGACTGGACATCGATAATGCGGAATAGACTAGTATTACACTTGTGCGCGTTGTGAGGGTACAACGGCATAGTTCTCATATATTTAAGTATAGGATACTTATGCAAGTGCGATAGGAGGTTGTGTTTCACCGATGGTACGGGAAACAGCTTCGCTCTGGATAGACCCCTCGGAATCCCATTAGTATTATGACTATATGTACGAAAATAATTAAGGTAACAGAAATGTGTACGCAATACGCCACTCGCTTAGTATAAATTCATTAGGATGTGTCTCAAGATTTCATTCCTTACTCAGTCATTGCTAATGAATTGGTTCTTATCTTTATGATTGCCAAACACCATTCCTTCTGTCTTAAAATGCTCCGTTTGTGCTTTTCCCTACAAAACAACACACAAAATTAAAAATTCTAAAACATGAAATATGAAAACAAAAATTACAACAAATTGCATGGGTTGCCTCCCTGCTAGCGCTAAATTTTTTGTCTTCAGTCAGACGTGACTGAAATCCATCTATCAAGGTGGTTTCAGCGTCGTTTTGGATGTCCTATCAAAGACAATCCCATGAGCGTTGCTTTTAAAGGGTCTCTTCCAACGGTAAAGTGGCAAAAAGAGTTTTGTCTCATTCAGTGCTTGTGCCACCTTTTTAATCTTTGTTGCTCCAGTGATTCCTGAAAAGAAAGAAAGAAAATCAGGAGGTCTTGTATGGTGCTTGACTTGGAATGGGATTTCCATTCTGTCAAGCTTCTGATTAATATCTCTAAATTGTACTCCCCAAAACAGTGATGTTTCGTCTGAATTCACTGTATCTTTAATTTTATCGGACAATTGCTCCTCTATTTGCTCTGCTTCTTGCTCCACCTTTTCTTCACAGATGAATTTTAGAATCTCAGCATTCAGTTCTTCATCTGTCATCTGTGAAATACATGCTCCTGAAATATCAATGTGAGAATGTAAAGAAATGTCAGATTTTAGGTCTTCATCCTCTGATCTGAGTGAACTGATTGGCTTAGGTAGATCGTCTTCAAACATTAGTGAAAAGTATTCTCCAAGATCTGCATTCTGAGGATGGAAAGTTTCATCCTTCCTTGTTGGTGCAGTTAGTACAAGAAACTCAGCTTCTTCATCCTCGTCAGAGTCAGAATAATAAAAATCAAATTGAGACTTTGTTGGTGCAGGCTCCTGAACTGATGCCTCTGATTCTTGATACTGCTCAGCCTCATCCTCTGTTATGATGTCATGATGAATCTCAGGATATTCGAAGGCTTCTTCAATATTATTTGAATTTGCTCCGTGAGATATGTGATTCAGGTTGTCTGTTAGTTGTCTAACTTGATCTGTCATCCTCTGTATAGACGCCGCTTGACTCTGAATTTGTACATTAAATTGAGCTTCCCGTTCCTCGAACAAATTTTTGAGCATGTGAATCAACTGATCTTCCTCTGATGGATCTGGTTCTTGATGAAGATCGTAGATGGATGGTGGATAAGATGGAAAATGTGATGATTCTTCGTACCTTGAATGATTCCAATAATTCTGCCACTCTGAAAGGTAAATACATTGATTGCTCGGTTGGTTACCATCACAAATTACACATCTTCCCATTTCATTCTGATGAGCAAATGTAGTGTTGCTTGGTTCTGGCTTCCAGTGATAGTTGTTGGGCTCGACAACAGGCCTCAGAAAACTAGACTGTTGCTCCTGGATTTGGGGTGTATCTTCTTCTAGTAAAGCTTGTAATGTTTCAAAATGTTCCATTTTTTCAATCACTTGAACACAAAAGAAAGAAATAAAAAGTACAGATAATAAAACAAAGAAAATTAGATACAAGTAAATTAGATAGCTTCAAAATTAATAACTCAAGAAAAATAAGTCCCTGGCAACGGCGCCAAAAACTTGACCGGCGTAAACACACACGTATAACGCAAGCGCACGTATCGTTCAAGTAGTATAAAAATATCGATCCCACGAGGACTTAATTCCTACTATTGTTATTTGTTTTTGATACTATTTATTTACAAATATCTAATTGAGGGAGAAGTGAATGATTGCTTGAAATGATCTGCTTTGTAGATTTGCTAAATAAATAAATAAATAAAAAGACAAAAGAAAATACTAAGGAAAATAAAAGACTCAAAGATCTAGGGTTATGAATCTTTCTAATATCTTTTAAAAGATGAAGTAGTTATATCATAGTTAGGTAAATTATTGAATTATTAATCTGAAATACTAAATTATGTAAAAGCCTCTTCCGATGGTCATTTACAAATACCTAGTATAATCCAATTGAACCATATGTCTATGTCAATTAAATTACCTAGATTCATTAAGGTTAAGTTCCAATTATGACTACCCCCGCCCGACAAGTATATGTCTATCCTGTAAGGAAATCTATTAAAAGGTTATCTATCCTTAAGGAAGATCGTGGGTTGTTGAGACTAAGGTCTTAGACTTAAAATCCCTATGTCTAGTTCATTTTAAGTTTACCTAATCAATTTTATTAGTGATCAGTTAATAAAAAGCATTAAGATTATGACTCAACAAATAACTCTTTAATTACCCAAACTATAATCTAACCCTTTTTAAATCCGGTGATATTAGATTTAATCACAACCCTAGATATTTAACTTAGTTACAACACATAACTAAAGCTGATATAAACTTAAAAGACAGAAAATGAAATTGCTGAAAAGTAATAAAAAGAAATGCTAAGGTAAAAGGAATTAACTTCTACTATTTACTATTTAGATATCTCCCAATAATATAATATATAATCTTGTGATATTTTAAACCAACCGTCCGGAATGGCGGTATCCTGATTAAGTCAAATTCAAATATACCAGCCATAAGGCGGAACAGAAATATAAACTTAAACCAACCGACCTAGAATGGTGGTATATTTTATTAATTCAGATTTTAAATAGTTTATATATTATATTTTAAGGGAGATTAATCTAAATAGTAAAAGTAAAAGAATTACCTTATTACCTCAGCATGGTGAGGTTACTCCCTCATGGAAAAATAGAATTACTACTACAAAGCGTAAATAAAACTGAATAAAAGAAGCAAATAAGAAGAACTCTCTTTTATTTATAAGGATTTCAGAGGAAGAGGTACATTTGAAACTAAAAATTCGAAATCTATTTATAGGCAAAAAAATCTAATTTTTTATTATTATTTTTTGATTTTTTATTATTTTATTATTTTTCTGATTTTTATTTTTTTATTATTATTTTTTTTTGGATCGCTGAATTTTCGACACGTGGCATGGTGTGCTAAAAAAGACGGCTCGTTGAATTTTTGACACGTGGCATGGTGGTGCAATTACCAAAATACCCTCGGTGTCGGGACGCCCAAAATTACCAAAATACCCTTTTCGCCAAATTTCACAGTTTTGCTCCAAATCACCTCCAGAATGTCCTGAAACTTTATTTATCTACAAAATAACACAAAACACATCAAAATATTCACAAAACTCAAGAAACTATACAAAATATTAAGTTAAATGAGTGGGAAATAGTGATAGATTTACCACTGATCACACCCCCAAACCTAACATTCTGCTAGTCCTCGAGCAAAATAAAATAACATAATAAAATTAACTAAGCCACTTTCGTAGGGATCACGATTGCATTTAGCATATGCAACAAGCCTTTAAACCCCTAGGTGTCCCTAGTGGACGAGTTGTAGTCTCGTGAGGGTTTACAGCAATGATACCCACAAACATTTTATAAAAGTAAAAAGGTAGTGAAACTAATGCACACAAAAGCAAAAAGATAAGAGAAAAGAGAATAAAGAAGTTAGTGACTAATTAGGTGAAACTTCTACTCCAAGTTATTAGTTGTTTTGTTTCATTCTAAATTACTAAATAAGTAAATTCTCCGATTATTTTTATCATTCTTCATATACACAGCTAACAAAGTATTAAACAACTCATTTTTGCCCACAACAGTCATAAGTGTAGTTGATAAAAGAGTAATATTTTTGTCCTAAAGTTTAATCAGATTTCACACCTTTTGTAGTAATGGAATAAATTTTCTGATTTTTCTGATTTTTTCTTTTCTCTATTTTTTATTTATATACAATATCTTCCATCTATGTACCGAGCTTTGGGTCGGTGGCTCCCAAACCAGTTGGCTTTAGGGCATCAGGTGTTAAGACACCCCAACGGACTTAATTACTCAGACTTCAGATATATATATTTATTTTTTTTTAGCATCTTTTTGATCCATGTAGCGAGTGTTGGGCCAGTGACTCCCAAACCAGTTGGTTTTAGGGCACTAGGTATTAAAATACCCTTACAGACTTAATAACTCGGATCTCAGACACATTTTTTTTTATTATTCCATTACTTTTTTTGAGATGCTTCTCCAATTAAACTATAGCACTGAATATTACAATCTTTTCAATTTTTATCCTATGTCCGTATGTTACCATGTTTGTTGATAATATCTGCCAACTAAGTATATGAAGATTCATTTTAGTCAGTTTTATGGAGAATCTACAAATTAAATAATTCAAAAGTGAATAAACAAAAATTAACTTGTTTTAAATTAGGTTTGAAATACGTCTCAGGAGTGAGAATTCCTTACACAGCTATTTCTTACCAATTTCACCTTTTTAGTCAACATAACAACAAAACATTTCTACTGGTCATATAACTATAATTTACATGTGGTTTTAGAAGTGTTATCAAAGGCTCTCGCTGACGAAGGATTGATCACAACTAGGACTCCCCACTCAAGGGTTCAAGCGACCAAGTGAACGCACATTTTTTATACCTTATTGTACGTGCCAACGAATTTATGGTGTGTGACTAACTGTCGAATGGACTTCCCGTTGTAGATTCCCCAGAGGGAAGGTGGAGCGAGGCTCACTTAAATACCCAAGCCCCTTAGGCTCTTATCGCTTGTTGTCAGGAATAAACAATAAGTCCTCCAAACTAGTCTGTCACAACACGCTACAAGTGAATGATTATCTAGGTGTCTCCACAGCTTTTCCACATAAAAAGGTAGTGAGTGAAGGAAGACACAAAATTATCACCTAGCTTTAAATATGCCCTTTGTTTTTATTAATTTTTTAATTTTTTTGTATTTTTCAAAAAAATTTTGGACTAAAAATAAAAACACAAACTATAAACAAGATACTATTAACTATTCCTCACCCCCAAACCTAAATGAGACATTGTCCCCAATGTCTTAAACAGTAGAAGAAGAGTTTAGAAGATAGTACCTGGTTAGCTGAATTACTACAAGAAAATTAAAGGTTAAGATCCAGATTTATTCGACGCTTCTTACCACGATCATCATCGGACCATTTTATCTTTGAAATGATAGGGTCAACTTGTGGTTCATAGGCTATGAGTTGGTCAAGTAGATCTGGAGCAGACCTAGTAGTAAAAAGGAGTTCTTTCATAGGTTTTGACACGAACCCATTTCTCCGAGCATCATCAAGAAACACACAAAGAAAATCATAAAATCCATCAACGTTGAGCAGTCCAAGCGGTTTCTGGTGTATGTTCAGGTTCGCCCAAGATAGAACTATAAAAATTTCCTCTAATGTGCCCAAGCCACCTGGCAAAGCGATAAAAGCATCAGAACGGTTAATCATTTCTACCAGTCGTTCAGACATACCTGGCACGATCAGTTCCTCTCCGTTTGATGGTTCAATCAGATTTGCCTCTGCCAAGGGTTTTGGGATGATTCCCAAAACATGACTGCCTCCTTCTTGTACGGCCTTTGAAACAATCCCCATTAGTCCAAGATTGCCTCCGCCATATATTAAGTGCATATTCCTTGCAACTAAGACTCGACCCAATTCTTGTGCTGCTTCTATGTATTGTGGTTTAGCACCAACACTATTACCGCAAAATACACAGATGTTCTCAACTCGTCTTCTTGAAGTGGCTTCCATTTTTTATGTATTTCTTTCTCAACTCTGGATGCCTTCAAAAGTGCAATGACGGGCTGAATTTATAATACCTGAAAAAAAAAGGGTGAGTAATAATAGCAGTAGTATCTTCCAAAGGAAGCTTGTTAGCTAAACAAAACAAAAGAAATCGTGAAAGGTCAAAAAGTCTGGATCTTGTCTTTGAAAATAAATATAATTACAAAAGAAAAGCAAATCAAAGAAAATAATTAAGGTAACAGAAATGTGTACGCAATACGCCACTCGCTTAGTATAAATTCATTAGGATGTGTCTCAAGATTTCATTCCTTACTCAGCCATTGCTAATGAATTGGTTCTTATCTTTATGATTGCCAAACACCATTCCTTCTATCTTAAAATGCTCCATTTGTGCTTTTCCCTACAAAACAACACACAAAATTAAAAATTCTAAAACATGAAATATGAAAACAAAAATTACAACAAATTGCATGGGTTGCCTCCCTGCTAGCGCTAAATTTTTCGTCTTCAGCCAAACGTGACTGAAATCCATCTATCAAGGTGGTTTCAGCGTCGTTTTGGATGTCCTATCAAAGACAATCCCATGAGCGTTGCTTTTAAAGGGTCTCTTCCAACGGTAAAGTGGCAAAAAGAGTTTTGTCTCATTCAGTGCTTGTGCCACCTTTTTAATCTTTGTTGCTCCAGTGATTCCTGAAAAGAAAGAAAGAAAATCAGGAGGTCTTGTATGGTGCTTGACTTGGAATGGGATTTCCATTCTGTCAAGCTTCTGATTAATATCTCTAAATTGTACTCCCCAAAACAGTGATGTTTCGCCTGAATTCACTGTATCTTTAATTTTATCGGACAATTGCTCCTATTTTTGCTCTGCTTCTTGCTCCACCTTTTCTTCACAGATGAATTTTAGAATCTCAGCATTCAGTTCTTCATCTGTCATCTGTGAAATACATGCTCCTGAAATATCAATGTGAGAATGTAAAGAAATGTCAGATTTTAGGTCTTCATCCTCTGATCTGAGTGAACTGATTGGCTTAGGTAGATCGTCTTCAAACATTAGTGAAAAGTATTCTCCAAGATCTGCATTCTGAGGATGGAAAGTTTCATCCTTCCTTGTTGGTGCAGTTAGTACAAGAAACTCAGCTTCTTCATCCTCGTCAGAGTCAGAATAATAAAAATCAAATTGAGACTTTGTTGGTGCAGGCTCCTGAACTGATGCCTCTGATTCTTGATACTGCTCAGCCTCATCCTCTGTTATGATGTCATGATGAATCTCAGGATATTCGAAGGCTTCTTCAATATTATTTGAATTTGCTCCGTGAGATATGTGATTCAGGTTGTCTGTTAGTTGTCTAACTTGATCTGTCATCCTCTGTATAGACGCCGCTTGACTCTGAATTTGTACATTAAATTGAGCTTCCCGTTCCTCGAACAAATTTTTGAGCATGTGAATCAACTGATCTTCCTCTGATGGATCTGGTTCTTGATGAAGATCGTAGATGGATGGTGGATAAGATGGAAAATGTGATGATTCTTCGTACCTTGAATGATTCCAATAATTCTGCCACTCTGAAAGGTAAATACATTGATTGCTCGGTTGGTTACCATCACAATTACACATCTTCCCATTTCATTCTGATGAGCAAATGTAGTGTTGCTTGGTTCTGGCTTCCAGTGATAGTTGTTGGGCTCGACAACAGGCCTCAGAAAACTAGACTGTTGCTCCTGGATTTGGGGTGTATCTTCTTCTAGTAAAGCTTGTAATGTTTCAAAATGTTCCATTTTTTCAATCACTTGAACACAAAAGAAAGAAATAAAAAGTACAGATAATAAAACAAAGAAAATTAGATACAAGTAAATTAGATAGCTTCAAAATTAATAACTCAAGAAAAATAAGTCCCTGGCAACGGCGCCAAAAACTTGACCGGCGTAAACACACACGTATAACGCAAGCGCACGTATCGTTCAAGTAGTATAAAAATATCGATCCCACGAGGACTTAATTCCTACTATTGTTATTTGTTTTTGATACTATTTATTTACAATATCTAATTGAGGGAGAAGTGAATGATTGCTTGAAATGATCTGCTTTGTAGATTTGCTAAATAAATAAATAAATAAAAAGACAAAAGAAAATACTAAGGAAAATAAAAGACACAAAGATCTAGGGTTGTGAATCTTTCTAATATCTTTTAAAAGATGAAGTAGTTATATCATAGTTAGGTAAATTATTGAATTATTAATCTGAAATACTAAATTATGTAAAAGCCTCTTCCGATGGTCATTTACAAATACCTAGTATAATCCAATTGAACCATATGTCTATGTCAATTAAATTACCTAGATTCATTAAGGTTAAGTTCCAATTATGACTACCCCCGCCCGACAAGTATATGTCTATCCTGTAAGGAAATCTATTAAAAGGTTATCTATCCTTAAGGAAGATCGTGGGTTGTTGAGACTAAGGTCTTAGACTTAAAATCCCTATGTCTAGTTCATTTTAAGTTTACCTAATCAATTTTATTAGTGATCAGTTAATAAAAAGCATTAAGATTATGACTCAACAAATAACTCTTTAATTACCCAAACTATAATCTAACCCTTTTTAAATCCGGTGATATTAGATTAATCACAACCCTAGATATTTAACTTAGTTACAACACATAACTAAAGCTGATATAACTTAAAAGACAGAAAATGAAATTGCTGAAAAGTAATAAAAAGAAATGCTAAGGTAAAAGGAATTAACTTCTACTATTTACTATTTAGATATCTCCCAATAATATAATATATAATCTTGTGATATTTTAAACCAACCGTCCGGAATGGCGGTATCCTGATTAAGTCAAATTCAAATATACCAGCCATAAGGCGGAACAGAAATATAAACTTAAACCAACCGACCTAGAATGGCGATATATTTTATTAATTCAGATTTTAAATAGTTTATATATTATATTTTAAGGGAGATTAATCTAAATAGTAAAAGTAAAAGAATTACCTTATTACCTCAGCATGGTGAGGTTACTCCCTCATGGAAAAATAGAATTACTACTACAAAGCGTAAATAAAACTGAATAAAAGAAGCAAATAAGAAGAACTCTCTTTTATTTATAAGGATTTCAGAGGAAGAGGTACATTTGAAACTAAAAATTCGAAATCTATTTATAAGCAAAAAAATCTAATTTTTTATTATTATTTTTTGATTTTTTATTATTTTATTATTTTTCTGATTTTTATTTTTTTATTATTATTTTTTTTTGGATCGCTGAATTTTCGACACGTGGCATGGTGTGCTAAAAAAGACGGCTCGTTGAATTTTTGACACGTGGCATGGTGGTGCAATTACCAAAATACCCTCGGTGTCGGGACGCCCAAAATTACCAAAATACCCTTTTCGCCAAATTTCACAGTTTTGCTCCAAATCACCTCCAGAATGTCCTGAAACTTTATTTTGGTGTCGGGATGCCCAAAATTACCAAAATTTGTGTCGGGACGTCCAAAATTACCAAAATACCCTTTTTGCCAAATTTCACCAAATTTCACAATTTTGCTCCAAATCACCTCCAGAATGTCCTGAAACTTTATTTATCTACAAAATAACACAAAACACATCAAAATATTCACAAAACTCAAGAAACTATACAAAATATTAAGTTAAATGAGTGGGAAATAGTGATAGATTTACCACTGATCACAGGGCTGTAACAGGTTCTGTGTACGCCAATGCTGGGTATATTGAGAATCATAGAGTATTGGGTGTGATGTCAAGACGGAAGTATCACTCCAGTCATAGTGGAGATGATGTCACGCAGGATACGGTATTAGTGCTCTTAAGTGCTTGCCGGCCATCGGGATATTATGACAAGGTCATGTATATCCGATTATAGAGACTAGTTACCAGACATCCGACATGTGCTTCGGACGGGGCAGACACTTATCCAGCCCCAGCCCTAGCACGTGACTATCCGATACTGGGCCGATATACATAATACTTGGTATACTACGCTTGATATAGATCTTAAATATTCTTAGATGAATATGACCGGAGAATTGGGTAGACTTCGTGCTTTGCTAGAAGCCGATCTTGTCTCGTAAATCGGTAGAACGTAGTACTTGGTACGTACGTGATTCGGATACTCCGACGACCGTATTTACTACCAACATATCCGGGGATCTCATGGGTCGCTTCCCGATAATCCACCGATGACGTATGACTCGCACTCTTAAATAATCTGGGATTATATAGTAGAGAGAGAAAATTAATCTAGGATTAATTACGGAGATATTTTATCTAGGATAAAATATCGTCTAGAGAGAGATAATGATTAATTTGGAATTAATCGGTAAATTAATATATTCGATATATTAAATGAAATTAGATTTCGAAGCGGAATTAAAATTAGATTTTAATTCGGGCGAACGAATTAATTTAGAATTAATTCGTTAGTGACGTGAATAGTGAATTCGCTAGGCGTAATCATTTAATTACGACGCGACGGAAAATTCGCTAATTAAGAATTAGCGAACCTAAGCCCGAGTGTGATTGCGAGCGCATTCGTATTTCGAATTCGAGTGCGGCAACGCAAGTCACATCAAGCGTCAAATCATTCGTCACATCAAGCGTCAAATCAAAAGTCACTTTGAGTGATGTGATTGATTGATGTGATTGAGTTGATTGATTGATAGACACACATCAAGTCACTTTAATAAAGTGACATTGAATAGTTGATGGGTGTAGGTGTAATAGTACAAGTTGGTGGGAATATTTACCATTTTATTTATTTGATTTATTATTTGGTAAATGCTTTGTATATTTTATGGAAAAATATATAAACCTTTTTGGAAAAGGTTTTACTAACCAATTACACAACTTTTACACACATTCATCTCTCTCCATTTTCTCTCCACTCTCTCACGCCCAAAGCTTGAAAAGCTCACTGGTTTGGAATCAATTTTGGCGTGACTTTGAGGGAAGCAAGAGTGAGTTTTTGTGGCAAAAACTCAAGTGCTAGCACACTTACGGAACATGCGAAGGTGGTAGGGAGGTTCACCCATGAGCCGGGATCCGTCCGACGAAGCTTGGAGCTCCGTTTCGCAGCTCAAAATTCTGAAATGGAGGGCAGTGAACTGCCAGCAGTGGGCGTCCTTGGCAGTGAGCAAAGTGGCTTCATTCGTCTTCAAATCGTCTCAACCGATCGATGTGAGTATTCCGCTACCTCCGTTGATGTGTTCACACATGTATTTCATTGCTTGTTTGATCTTGGGACCTAGATAAAATATAACAGTTGTGTTCATCTCAGAAGCACAGACGTGCCATGGTTGAGGCCTTGAGCAAGATAATAGTACCGGAGGATGCCAACCCTACGATGTTTGTAGGATCGGTGCAGAAGGAAGCTTCGCAGGTGATAACCTTTTATGAGGAGGAACTCTCGGCGGAGGGAAGGAATCATAATAGGCCATTATTCATAAGAGCTGAAGTGAGGGGTAAGAAAACGTCTTGTGTAATGGTGGATGATGGCTCATCTATCAATGTGTGTCCTTTGAAGATCTTGTCAAGGTTGGGTATGAAGACAACAGATCTAAGTCCCTCCAATATTACCAATAAGGCATATGATGATAGTAAGCGAGGAGTTGAGGGTACTTTTGCCACAGTGGTCAAAGTGGGCCCAATAGAGGATGAGGTCGAGTTCACGGTGCTTGATATCCCGGCCACTTTTGCTTTGCTATTGGGGAGGCTGTGGTTTCACAAGCTTGGGGGCGTGCCCTCCACTCTGCATCAGGTCATCAAGTTTCCGTATGGGGGAGAAATTGTCACCATCAGAGCTGATGGAGACAATGTTGTGGCCGCTTTGGAGATACAACCTTTCACGAGGTTCCAAGTGTCGGCAACCTTTGAGGAGTGGGTAGATCCTAAGGTGGCTAGGATCATGGAGAAGATGAAGTTCGAGCCAGACACAAGCTCAAGTGTCAGAGGAGCATTGCCCAACTTCAAGGGGCAGACTACCAGGAGAGGTTTGGGATACAAGTCCGACGAGGATAAGCCGAAGGCTAAGAAGAAAGGATTGAAGCTGACGAAATATTTTGTGAAAGCTACAGGGTACCAATGAGAGCCTGAACCAGTGGAAGTCAACGGGGTCATGGTACCAGGATTTGAGATTTTCCAAGATGTGATGGGTGAGAAACCGCTGGCAGAAGAAGTTGCAAAAGAGGAAGACAAGTGGGAAGAAAAGCTGATGAAGCTGGAGAGCCTGACCCTCAAGGAGAATAAAGAGGAAAACCCGACTGTGGAGGATGAAGCTTCTGTGGATGACGAAGATATTTATCTCCCTGATTTATTTGAGTGTACTTCTGCATTCACTAATAATAAAGACATTCATTTTGCTTACTTGCCTGAGTCTCTTCCTTTCAACTTGCACGACTTGAGTATATCTGACATCAACTCAACCAAAACAAACACATTTAACCTTGGCACGCCTGAAAGCCCCAAGTAGGTCTTAATTGCAAGTGAGGTTACCTCTCAAGAGCGAGAGAAATTAGAAGAGATGTTAGTCAAATATGCTAAAGTATTCGGTTGGTCCTACGAGGACATGCCCGGAGTGGATAGAAATATCGCCCAACACATAATACCAACTTATCCGAACATGAGGCCGGTAAAGCAGAAGCTCCGAAGGATGAGACCTGAGTGGGCTGAGAAGGTTAGAGAAGAAGTCAAAAAGCAGATATATGTGGGATTTCTGGAAGTAGTGAAGTACCCCGAGTGGTTGGCAAACATTGTGCCAGTGCTGAAGAAAGACGGGAAGGTTAGAATGTATGTGGATTAACGAGACCTTAACAAAGCTTGCCCGAAAGATGATTTTCCCTTACCCCATATATATGTGCTAGTTGATAGTGCGGCTTTATCTGCCATGTACTCGTTCGCAGATGGGTTTTCCGGATATAATTAAATTTTTATGGCTGAAGAAGATAAGCATAAAACTGCCTTTGTCACGGAGTGGGGTACGTATTGCTACAAAGTGATGCCATTTGGACTTAAGAATGCAGGAGCTACTTACCAATGGATGGCCACTATATTATTCCATGACATGATGCATAAGGAGATTGAGGTATATGTGGACGATATGATGGTGAAGTCAGAGATAAGAAGCGGACACATAGAAGCACTGGAGAAGTTCCTTGAACGAGTCGACAAATACAACCTGCAGTTAAATCCCAAGAAGTGCGTGTTTGGAGTAACGTCAGGAAAGTTACTAGGACACACGGTGGGAATGGGAGGAATAGAAGTAGACCCTGAGAAAATCAAGGCGATTACTGAGATGCCTGCACCAAAGACAGAGAAAGAAGTGAGAACATTCCTCGGGAAAATTTAGTACATCAGTCGGTTCATCGCCAAGTTGACGTCAGTATGCGAGCCTATCTTCAAATTTCTGAGGAAAGACCAGCCAGTGAAATGGAATGAGCAATGCCAAGAAGCTTTCAACAAGATCAGGGAATTCTTGGTGAAACCACATGTCTTGAAACCTCCAAGACCGGGTAGACCCTTGATACTGTATTTGGCCATAGAACCCGAAGCGCTGGCGGTGATGATGGTACAAGCAGATGAGACGGGGGTAGAGCATGCAGTCTATTACCTCAGTAAGAAGATGCTTCTGTATGAAGCCCGCTACTAAGAATTGGAGAAGATCTGTTTGGCAGTAGTGTGGGCGTCCCAAAAACTATGTCATTACTTCTAATCGTACAAGATCCAAGTAGTAGCAAAGGAGAATCCCTTGAGGTATCTACATTCGGTGCCTTCGCTAGTAGGGAAGTTAGGCAGATGGTTGGTTTTGCAGACAGAGTTTGATATTGAGTATCTCACTTCTAAAGTAATCGAAGGGTGAGCCGTAGCAGAGTTCCTGACATTACAACCTATAGAGGGAGACCAATACAAGTTTGAATTCCCAGATGAGGAGATCCACACAATAACAGTCCAAGGATGGAAAATGTACTTCGACGGAGCAGTGAACTACAAAGAAGCCGGAATATAGATCGTGATAGTGACCCCTGAAGGAGAAACCTTACCTATGGCCAAGAGGTTGACGGTCGGAATAACTAACAACATGGCCGAGTATGAAGCATGCGCCTTCGGACTGACGACTTTGATAACCTTGAAGGCTAAGAATGTGGAGGTCTATAGAGACTCAATATTGGTAGTCCGACAGATGCAAGGAGAATGGGAATTGAAGGAAGAACGGTTGAAACCCTACTTATTCCACCTCAGGAGTCTGGCACAGGCCCTCCCTGATTGCAAGTTCCAGCATTTGCCGTGAGAAGAGAACCAAATGGCCGATGCGTTAGCTACACTAGCCGCGACTTGGGAAAATCCAGAGAAGTTGGTGATGAGACCTCTAGTGTTAACAATAGCAGGCAGACCCGTCTACGAGATAGAAAGGATATTAGAAGTAGAGGTCGATGATGGGAAACCTTGGTATTACGATATTCAAAGATATCTAGAACCGGGGGAATTCTCAGAAGAAGTAAGCAGAAAGGACAGGATAGCTATCCAGAAGTTAGCTTCTCAGTATTTGAGTTTGAAGGGAGAACTATATAAGAGACAAGCGAATGGCATCCAGCTGAAATGTTTAAGGAAAGAAAAGGCTCAGAAGGCAATGGAAGAAGTATATGATGGAGTGTGTGGACCGCACATGAACGGATTGAACTTGTCCCGTAAGTTAGTGAGACAAGGTTTCTACTGGTCGACCATGGAAGCTGACTGTACGAAGCTGGTAAAACATTGTCATGATTGTCAAGCGCACGGTAACTTGAACCATTTGCCTCACACAGAGTTGCACGGGCTGTCAGAGCCTTGGCCTTTCTCAGCATGGGGAATTGATATGATCAGAGAAATTCGATTGCATGCATCGAATGGACATCACTTCATAGTAGTGGCAGTAGACTACTTTTCAAAATAGGTGGAAGCCGAGTCATTTCGCAATGTCACAGCAAAGCAGATGGCAAAATTCATAGCCCGGAACATCATTTTTCGATATGGGATGCCGCATCACGTAGTAACAGATAACAGAGTCCAATTTCAAGGAGAAATAAAGGCAATGATGCAGAGGTATGGGATAAGACATCACAAGTCGTCACCTTACCGACCAAAAGCGAATAGGGCAGTCGAGGCAGCCAATAAGATGATAAAGAAGATACTAGCCAAGACGACGGAGAACTACAAAGATTGGGGAATAGCAACATGAGCCACGCCTTACTCTTTGGTCTACGGGATGAAAGCAGTACTGCCAATGGAAGTTGAGATACAGTATATGCGGGTATTAGCAGAAGCAGAGTTACCTGAACAAGAATGGGCCTCGCGGAGATTTGAACAGTTAGCATTACTGGATGAAAAGAGAATGAAGTCTTTATGTCATATGCAGTTATACCAGAAGAGGTTGGCTCGAGCATTCAACAAGAAGATGCATCCTACTAAGATCAGAAAGGGTGATCTGGTACTTAAGCAGTTAAAGTCGTCGATGACAGACTCGAGAGGAAAGTTCAGACCCAACTGGGAAGGACCTTACATAATCAAGAAAGTCATGGGAAATGGGGCAGTGAGACTGTCAGATTTGGAAGGGAACGAGTTCACCGAGCCGATCAACGTGGATAGATTGAAGCAATATTTTGCCTGAGGGAGGGAAGATCGAGCGATCACCAGAAGGACTAGCGGAAGACCTAACCCAACGGAATAGGAAATTCATTCATGCATACACGGAACGTACTTGCATTCTTTTTTTCTGTTTGTTCTGTTTTGTATTTACAGGTTTCAAAAAGAAAGAGAAAGTGGTAAATGTAAGCCAACCAGAATCAGCAACACATTAGTATTAGTTTCGGGAATGGATCCCAGGGTTGAGGCCCATATCAGTATCAGTTTCGGGAATGGATCCTAGGGCTAAGGCCCATATCAGTATCAGTTTCGGGAATGGATCCCAGGGTTGAGCCCCACATCACCAGCGGTTGAAAGGAAGAATTTTTTTCGAGTGAAAAAAAAAAGAGCGAGAAGTCTTTGATGGTCAGGCATATGTTTGGTGATGAAATTATTTACTGTAGTGTGAAACCTTAGAAACAATAAGTGCGAGATGTGCTCTCATCCGGTATTCTGAGTGGTTGATCTTGGCTAGACTCGCGGGCACTTAATTACAGGATCTTAGCGGTGGAAGCCTGAGTAGTCGGTGAGATGACTAGTTGAAGAGATGGTGGATAAGTGAATGACCGTTTGCTTATATGTCCATCCTGGTTTACCCGTGTTACGATATGTGATATGGTTGGAAACGAAGAAAAAATCTCCGAAGAGGAAAAATAAACTACCTATAACCGATAAGCGTGAAGCTACCCATGAGCGAGTATTAGGACCACCATGAGGGGAAATGCTACCTTAAATGGTAGATGCGTTGAAAAAAATTGAAAAAAAAGAGACGAAAAAGGAAGAAAACCATATCATATTGAGTACGAGGAAATAATCGCAGAGCATGGTCAAGACATCTCGGTTGGTTAGACCCACTGATCCAATTCTCCGAGACAAAATCATCGAGTTGGCTTACTTAAGGATTAAGTTGCGAAAGAACCTTGGCACACACACACTTGGAGTCTAGTTCAGATCACTTATTCAGACGGTCAGATTTGAGTTGTATCAAGTACTTTGATGGTTCTTTGGTTTTGACGCTAGGCATCCATTGAGGATGAAAATATGTTTAGTTATCGGGATTATCTCATGAGAGGTAGTATAGTAGGTGGGTAGGTAACATCACATCAGGAGATCTACCTTGACCTAATGAAAGAAGTAAAGAATAGAAGAATGAACCGAGACTGGGGGCGACCAGTCTACCCTTTCTCATACAGCACTGTTCGGGAATGAACCATCACATCAGCAATGCCTTGAGGATGAGGTTCAGTATGCCGGGAATGGCACTCCGGGGATGGAGCATGGGTCGAGGACCGTATCATTAGCAGTTTTTGGGATGAGTCCAAGGGTCAATGCCCATATCAGTATCAGTTTTGGTGATGAGTCCCAGGGTCGAGGCCCACACATTAGTAGCAGTTTGGGATGCGTCCCAAGGTCGAGGCCCACACATCAGTAGCAGTTTGGGATGCGTCCTAGGGTCGAGGCCCATACATCATCAGCAGTTTAGGATGCGTCCTAGGGTCGAGGCCCAGACACAAGTAGCAGTTTGGGATGCGTCCCAGGGTCGAGGCCCATACATCAGTAGCAGTTTGGGATGCATCCCAAGGTCGAGGCCCACACATCAGTAGCAGTTTGGGATGCATCCTAGGGTCGAGGCCCACACATCATCAGCAGTTTGGGTTGCTTCCCAGGGTCAAGGCCCACATATCATCAGCAGTTTGGGATACGTCCCAAGGTCGAGGCCTACACATCATCAGTAGTTTTTGGGATGCGTCCTAGGGTCGAGGCCCACACATCATCAGCATTTTGGGATGCGTCCTAGGGTCGAGGCCCACACATCATCAGCAATTTTTGGGATGTGTCCCAGGGTCGAGGCCCACAACTTATTAGCACAGCATGGGAACAAAGCCCACACTCGGTGGTTCGGGAACAAAGCCCAGTGGTCGAAGTACCTCGCCACCATATCAGTTTAGTTCGGTAGTGATTCCTAGAGATCGCGGCATCTTACAGGGATGAACCTCAGGGGTCGCAGCACCTCACCACCAGATCAACTCAGTTCGAAGCAACATGCAAGTCAGGCAGTAGCTGGCAAGCCAGGTAAGTGAAAATGCACTGCATAACTTTGATAGGATTTTCATTGTCACACACTGCACAAGTCCGATCAAAGTGGGGGCGACTGTAGGCACTGTATTTTTGCATATAAGTCCCGATGATGAGTCTCACATGGAGGCACTACCCTTTAAGTTGCGGAAGTCGTGGGAAACGGACGTCGAAAGGGAAAAGTCAGAAATCAATACCTTGTTGGACTTAATTCGTTTGCTTAGCTTCGGGTTCGCTTATTGGACCTCTGTTTTGAAATTTATCCTCGGCCCAAAACCCCGCGACCTACACGAAGCCAACACACCCAAGCCCACAAGCCTTATAATACACGCCCAAGCCCATTCAAACCCATCCAAAATAATAATTAACAAATTAAACACATGTTGAAATCTAAACAAATCATTTTCCCGAATTAAAGAAATCAAACCAAATCACATTCCCGAATTAAAGAAATCAAATCAAATCACATTCCCAAATTAAAGAAATCAAATCAAATCTCATAAATCCCTTTCCTAAACTAAAACAATCCCCTCCCTAAATTAGAGAGATTCTTTCCTTGTAGCACACTAATTATGAGATATCCTCCATAATTGCATAATACTTTCCCTTCCCGTACAAGGATAACCTCAACCTTCTCCTATAAAAAGAGACGTAAACCAAACCTTTAACCCCCCAAGAGCATTCACGCAAAGAGCAAAGGAAAAAATCCCTCATTCATGCCCAACAAAGAAAAACACCCTCTCCATTGCTAAAACCAGTAGCCTAAAATACCCTCCAATTGTCGTGACCAGTCCACTCCAGAAAATCACCATCTTTCACCGCAAAACTGTCCAAAAAATCACCCTGTAACCACCGAATAATTGTTCACCAAAATTGCACTACATCACCACCAAAAACTGTCCAGTAAATTGCACAACCACCACCGAAAACTATCATGAAAAAAAACCTATTTTACCGTGAAACTGCACCTAAACTGCACCTCATATCACCAAAAATACAGCCTGAAACTGCCCCTATAATCACCGAAAAATAGCCTGAAACAGCCCCTTTAATTTCCATTAAACACAGTCCAGAAAAACTGCACATCCACCGCAAAAATTTCACCCTGAAACATAGCTCAAACAACCAAAAACAGTGACCAAAAACAACAACAAAATAGAGGAAACGGCAGCCCAAAATAGCGAGGCAACGAAGGAAAACAACGAACCAGTAAATCGGAAAAGTTGCAGAGCATCAACCCTTTCGATAACCGCGTAACGCACTTCAAAGAGGCAACTTAAGAGGTTAGACCTGAGGGCACCTTTTTATTCTTTTTTTGTATCTTATTATTTATTATTATTATTTTCGCATGCGTATCTTTGGTTTATGTATGTTATGGCCATTGGATGAATGATTTTGTGTTATCTCTCGCGGTATATCGGATGGAAACCTAGACGTAAATTCCGTAGTCGAATCCGAATGGACGGTAGTGCGGTCGGAACTTGGGATACAACTCCACGTACCGCTTGAGAAATGCACATACTTCGTTTCATCTAATCTTGTGTTTATTCATTGTTTATTAGAAATAGTATGTTATTTTTATGCATGATTTAGTTATTTCTTTCGCACTAGGAGCTTAATTATATCTCTTCAATGTTTATGTTTAGACAATAGATTATTTATTTATGTTTCTGTATTCATCAATTTAATGTGTCCATGAGATTGTGTGCTTGCCGTTATTTCGACTTACTTTTATTCATGCAAACTTAGATATAGGTTATATGCAAACTTAGATATAGGTTGTATGCAAACTTTGATGTAGGTTATCTTATGTATATGTTGGGTAGACTTGGTTAGATTATTGCACAAATCCATTCATTACAAGTGGCATAAGTAATGGACCATTCCGAACCCAAAGGTTTGAGGTCTTCCCTTGCGAGGGGTGAGTGCGGCCTTAAATCATTTCCCAAATCACACTGGGTGGCGACTCCATTTTATTTCTCCGGTTTAGTCCCCCGCGGGCTACTCCGTACTCCTGACCGGGCCGAGAGCCTGGAATAACGTCGATGATTTCTGTGTCCTACAACAACCACGTGGGAGTGGTTGGAATACAGGCTTGCACATGGACAGAGCGTGTAACAGTTACCAAGAATGGGTGAATTAATGAAGTTCAGATGGCAGGAAGTTGTGGTGTCATGCGGCTAAGCTATAATTTTTAGGGTAACTGGGGAAGAGAGTCTAGGCAATAATAACTTAGTAACGTGTCTAACGTCATGAGTTGGTGAAATAGTGGATTAAGACACACTATATAAATGGGTTGAGAATTCATTGTAGAGGGTTGGTTAATTGGATTCTGAGTGTTTTTACCACTTGTAAAAGAGAGAAAAAAATATAGAGACAGAGAGAAAGAGCATGTCGATCTGACCCAAGCTCTTAATAAGAATTTCTACTTATTTCACATCTGTGGACGTAGCTGGGATCAATTGCGCCGAATGATGAACACTAAAAAGTGCACATTTATTAAAATGAAAATTAATCATTTTACACTTGTAGTTTCATTAATCCCCTTAATTTAACATATTTGTGAAATAATAATTAAATGTATATTTTACATATTTTTATTGTGATTTTTATTTATTATGTAGGTGAAATAATACTTTGGATGCTTAACTAGAAAAATGGACTTGAAATTTGGATTTTAGAGATCGGAAACTTGCAAGGGCGTTCTAACCGTGTACAATTTCGGAAATTCCAACTTTGCGTAATTTTCATATTGTGGCTGTTGGATTCTAGGGTGGTCCCAAGATGATTATAAGCAATGAAATAGAATGAATACTCAAAGAAGTGAGGCGGAAAACACACTTACATTGAACGGCTTTTGATGTGAAAATCAAAAAAACTTTTCCCTCCTTGCTTCCAAGTTTCGGCCAAGCCCTTGTTTTGTTGAAGAAGATTTGCAAGCTCCAAGCTTCAATGGATTCCAAGCTCTTAGTTCGGTTTCCCTATCACCTTGTATTGATTCTCTAATGTGCCACCAAGATTGAAGAAAGAAAAATGATTTCCTTTCCCCTTAAGAGTGCTCACGGTTTTGCTTGAGAGAGGGAGAGAGATTTTGTGTTTTTGTTTCTTTGTTTTCTAAAAACAATTACAAAAACAATTACCAAAAATTTGGTATATGCTTTACTAAAGTCAAACCAAATTTTTGGCTCCAAAATGGCATTAAATGCCCACACCTACCTCTATCATGAATAGTGACTGCATGTCACTCACCAAAAAAGGTGACTTAGACATCTATCACTAAAGTGACAAGTGATATGACTCGCGATGTGACTTACGGCCTCACTTGATTCAAAATCGTAGTGGCGTCGCAAACATATTCCGGGCTCAATTTCGTTAATTATGAATTAACGAGTTTTCCGTTGCGTCGTAATTAAATCAAATTTAATTAAATAATCATGCCTAGCAAAATTACTATTCACGTCGCTTGCGAATTAATTCTAAATCAATTCGTTAGCCCGATTTAAAATCCAATTTCAATTCCGCGTAGAAATCCAATTTCGTATAATATATCGAATATATTATTTTATCGATTAATTCCAAATTAATCATTCTCTCTCTTCAAATAGTTCTTTATCCCAGATAAAGTCTCTCCGCTATTAATCCCAGATTAATAAAGTTCGAATCATACGTCATCAGTGAATCCTCGGGAAGTGACCCAAGAAACCTCTGGATATGTTGGTAGTAAATCTGGTCGTCGGACTATCCGAACACGTACGTACCTAGTACTACGTTCTTACCGATTTACGAGACAAGGTTGGCTTCTAGCAAAGCGTCATACCTACCCAATTCTCTAGAAATATTCTTACTGGAATATATAATCTATGTCAGGCGTAGTATACATAGTATTGCGTATGTCGTGATCCAGTATCTGATGTCACATGCAAGGCCTGAGGCTGGAATAGTGTCTGCCCCATACGAAGCATATATCGGATCACTAGCAACTAGTCTCTTTGTTATCGGATAATCATGACCTAGTCATATTATCCCGATGGTTGCAATCCATTAGAGAACTAGTTCTGTATCCTTGCGTGACCATCATCTCCATATGACTGAAGTGATACTTCTGTCTTGACATCACACCCAATACACTATGATTCTCAATAAACCTAGAAAAGGCGTACACAGAACCTGTTAAAGTCTTGGACGACCAAAACCAAAGCGTATTGATTGTCACAAGTACTAGCGATGCAAGTCTCAGGTTAAGACCAAATACACCTAGCCTGATACGGACTCTCATAGACACATAGTCATACTACCAATGGGATTCCGTGGGGTCTATCCAGAGCGAAGCTATTTTCCGTACCATCGGTAAAACACAACCTCCTACCACACTTGCATAAGTATCCAATACTTAAATATATGAGAACTATGTTGTTACGCTTCCATAACATGCACAAATGCGATACTAGTCTATTATGCATTATCGATGTCCAGTCTCGATAATACTACGACTAGGGATATTTAATGATTAAACCGTCGTGGATTGATACTGTCTCATATCATCTCAATCCGGAACTAATCATAAAGACTTTCATCATTTACACATTTAAATAATCTAATTACGAAATGATAAAAGGCAATTTCCATTATTACATAGTTCATTTGTACAAAACCACAATGTTTTTACAAACAGTGACGCTATGGGTCATAACTGTCCAACAGTGGCCATAACTATTTACTCCGATATCGGATTGAGGTGATTCAAGTTCTAGATGAAAGAAGACTCAAATATCTACAACTTTTATGTTCATAAGATTTTCGAATTCTAAAGTTTTCAAGGTCGAAATTAATGAAGAAACCAAAGTGAGTTATATGTAAAAATCAAATAAAAAATTGACATGTTTGGTGGAGGATTTGGTAGCATGTTTGGTGGAGTGTTTGGTGGAAGCCTTTATTTTTGCCTATAAATAGAACCCATTATTTCATTTTCATTTTCATACTTTCTTTGATTTCTTATTAAGGAATTGAAGATTATATCTTATGTGTTTAATTTCTTGTAATGTCTTTTAATTTCAGTAATAAAATTATGCATGTTTTTATTTCAGTTATGAGTACTTAATTTAGTTCCGCCGGGGGAATGGGTGAAGCTTTTATTATTTTAAGTTTATATTAATCTCACTTATATTATAATACAAATAGTAATTAATAACAATTAGCTGAGATCTGAATTAATTATTGACAAACTTTTCTACCGCATATATGGCTGGTTTTATACGATTTTGGCATAACTGAGTACCTAACTAAACATGTTATAGACAAATGGTATCACCGCCTTTATGGCTGGTTTTATATTTTTGGCATAGTTAGTACCTTGGCATGACTAGTTATCGACAGAAATTACTACCACCTTTATGGCTGGTTTTATGTTTTTGGCATAGTTAGTACCTTGGCAGGACTAGTTATCGGCAGAAATGACTACTGTCTCTATGGCCGGTTCTATATATTTTGGCATAGGTAATTTTGGAAGTAAATTAATTAGATTATAATGATCATTTATATATTATAAGAAGTGAGATTTCTAAATGTAAAATATTAAAAGTGAATCCCATAACTATAGTATTTTATTTTATTGTTGTCATTTCATTCAAATTCTCCAAACAACTTCAAACAAATCAATCTTTTTCTTTTCGCTTTAATTATTATTTTATCATACTAAAAATATATTCCCTGTGGATTGACCCTGGACTTACCGGGTTATTTTATTACTTCGACACTCTTATTCTTGGGAGTAAAGAACCACTTTTTGAGTGAGTCAAGTTTTTGGCGCAGTTGTTGAGGAATACAATTTAGTAGATAGAATAATTTTTCTTTTTCTTTATTTTATTTTCATTTATTTTATTTTATTTTTTTCTTTTGTAGTTTTTTTTATCTTGTCATTTATTTCCTTTTTGTAAATATTGTATTTGTTTTTATTTTTATTTTTATTTAAGTTGCATGAGACACTGGTCTCGGTCATCCAGCGGAAGATTAAATAGAGATTCTCCATCACTTTTATCCTCAGTCAGAATGGCCAATCCACCTACCCGAATTGAAAATCCAGTAGATCAGGAAGAAAATGAGTCTCAGCATGGTCATCATAATCATCCAAGGACACTCAGAGAATTCATGAATCCTACCACGACGGGATCACCACGGTCTTGAATCAGAAAATCTTTATCAGCATTTTAGGGAATGGAAGAGATATATAACACTTGCACATATCAAAATTGCAGTATGAATATAATTGTAGGACACGGAAATGGACGACGATGTTCCGGGCTCACGGCCCGGTTGGGAGTACAGAGTAGCCCGCGGGGGACTAAATCGGAGAATAAAATGGAGTCGCCACCCGGTGTGAACTGGGAAAATGATTTAAGGCCGCATTCACCCCTCGCAAGGGAAGACCTCAAACCGTTGGGTTCGGAATGGTCCCTTACTTATGCCACTTGTAATGAACGAATTTGTGCAATAATTTAACAAAGTCTACACAACATACATGTCCAAGAATGACCTAAATCTAGTTCGCATTCATAAAGATAAATCCTATGTCTAAGTTTGCGTGCTTTAAAAGTAAGTCATCATAACAGCAAACATACGATATCACACAAGAATGTCATCGGCATGTTGGATTATCAAATACGAAAAATAAATAACAACCTATATATAAACGTAGATTAAACTCCTATTGCGAAAGAAAATAACTAAATCATGCATAAAGAGACAATGTACTAACGGCTAAATGATGCTTAAAAATAAATAACACACTAAATTAAATTATGCTTAAGAAATAAATAACATACTAAACTAAATCATGCCCGAACACAAGGTTGGATGAAACGAAACATGTGTGTCTCTTAGGTGGTACGTGGCATTGTATCCCGAGTGCAAACAACAATACTGTCCATTCTGATTCGGCTATGGAATTTACGTCTGGGTTTCCATCCGATATACCGCAAGAGAGAACACATATTTCGTTCATCCGGAAATCACATCATGCACCAATCCACAATACTCATGCGAAATAAAGTAATAAAATAACTAAAAATAAAGGATAATAAATAAAAGGGGTGCCTTCAGGTCTAACCTCTTTAGTTGTCTATCGGAAGTGCGGTACGTGGTCGTCGGAAAGGTTGACGCTCCGCAACTCCTCCGGTTCACTGGTTCAATATTTTCCTTCGCTGTTTCACTGTTTGGACTGCTGTTTTTACTCCGTTTTACGGTGTTTCTGGTCGCAATATAGGCTCACTATTTTGTGATAAAATAGGACTGTTTTTGCGGTAATCCGGGGCTGCAGTTCAGGGGTGCAGGTCATGGGCTGTTCGGCAGTTCATGTGCAGTTTAGGGCAGTTTGTTCGGTGAATTAGGGGGCTGTTTGGGGCAGTTTGAATGTGGGTATATGCGGCAGTTTGTGGTGTAGTTTGTGGAGGGTTTTCTCGGCCAGAACAGTGCAGTTCAGGGGGGTTATTTTCGGTGATAGATAGGGCTACTATTTCAGGGAGATTTGCATGAATGAGTAGGACTGCTGTGAGGAGGATTTGCGTGAATGGAGGGCTGTGTGTGAGAGCTGCAGTGGCGTGTTTTGAGGGCTGTATGTGAGGGGGTTTTGATGTTGATTATGCGGCAATGGATGGTGTTTCTTCACGGCAATGAGAGGTCTTTTGGTTGGTGTTTCTTCATGGCAATTGAGGGGTTCCTCTGGGCGTGAGTTGCTAGAGGGTTTTTGGTGTGTTTGTTGTGAGATTGAGCTAGGGTTTGCTGGTCAGTAAGGGCTGGCTGTTAGAGGTATTATTATTTATGAATGGATCAAGGCTGCTGCCGAGTGTTGAGAGAGGTGATGACCAGCGGGAAGGGGTGTTGGTTGTTGAGGGTTTATATGTGGGATATTGAATGCGCAGGGGGGGATTACGTGAGTTCTGTTGCTCGTCTTTGAGTGGCTCTCGTCAATGGGGCTGCATGGCGTGTAAGGAAGAAGAAGGTTAGAGGCTGTGAGCTGCAGGTGCGTGAGTATGATGGCTCGGCTGAGGGTTACGTGGATAGTTTTCTTGAGGCGTGAGTGTCAAGGCTTTATTTGGTGAGTTTCGTGAGTGATGGGAGTGTTAGGGACCAGAGAGCTTAGGGTTTTGTTTGTTTTTATAGGAGAGTATTGCATGGGTGAGGTATGGGTGTTGCATGGGTGAGATATGGGTGTTGATTATGTGTTTTCATTGCTTTGCGTTTGTTTTTGTTTTTGTTGTTGAATGGGAGATGGTTGTTCACGTGGGGATGCATGGGTGTTTTGAGAAGATGGGTTTGTTGATTTGTTGTTTTGTGTTTGGTCTTTTAGTTTTGTGTTTTGTGTTTTGTCTTTTAGTTTTGTGTTTTTTCTTTTAGTTTTGTGTTTTGTTCCTTTGTTGTTTAGTCTTCACGTTTTTATAACTTTATTGTTTTAGTCGTTGTTTTCTGATTCATGCATGGGCTCATGTGTTTTGTTACGTGGGGATTATGGGCATGCATGGGTGTTGTTTGGGTTTTTGTGTTTTGTTGATGGAATTGTTTAATGTGAGTTTTGTGTTTGTGATTGGTGCCTTTGTTGATGGAATTGTTCATGTTTTTTTTGTGATTGGTGGCTTTGTTGATGGAATTGTTTTGTTTTGTGATTGGTGGCTTTAAGGTTTAGGTGTGGGCTTTGGCTTATTTTGGTGGGCTTGGTGCATGGTTTGAAACGAAGGTCCAACAAGCGAACCCGAAGCTAAACAAGCGAATTAGATCCACTAAGGTGTCAATTTCTGACTCTTCCCTTCCGACGTCCGTTTCCCGCGACTTCCACAACTTAAAAGGTAGTGCCTCCATTCGAGGCTCATCATCGGGACTTATATGCAAAAGTGCAGTGCCTACAATAATTCAACTTAATTTTTTCATTTTTCTTTAAAGGAAAAAGCTAAAATTTGGCTACAAAACCTTAGGTCGGGATCCATTAGAACATGGTATTATTTGCAGGAACAATTCTTAAAAAAGTTATTTCCCCCTCACATGACAAACTCCTTTAAGAGAAGAATCACTACTTTCACACAAGAGTCGGGGAATCACTTTACCAATGTTAGGAGAGATTAATTTTTTTTTGAATATTTATCCACATCACGTGTTTGAAACATGGAGGCTGGTTGCATATTTCTACGAGGGGTTAACACCCGAAGGTAGACAAGTAGTGGAATTGATGTGTAATGGTGAGCAAAAGTATCGAAGAAACACTAGATTAAATAGAACACATAGCAGATAATGCACAATACCGGGACACAATTGGCACTTATGAGTCGCCTGTCACAACCACAGCTAAACCCCAAGAGTCATCAAAACCCTCACAAGAGTAGTTCTGGTAGTCAACACATTGATCAAGTCAAATCTGTTAATACTCTTCATAATGATAAGGTTATCCACAAACCTAATTTTGAACCTCATGAAATTGAAAATAAATCAGATTCAGAGGGTAAGGAAAAGGTTAATGAACCAGTACCTAACGTTGATAATAATAATTTGTCACATGCACCTCCATTTCCTTAGGCATTAAAAACAAAGAAGTTGACTCATTCCTCAGAAATTTATGAAATATTCTAACGAATAAAAGAAAATATTTCTTTATTAGATATCATCCAACAGATACCGTCCTATGCCAAATTTCTGAAAGACTTGTGCACCGTTAAACGAATACATCATGTAAGTAAGAAAACATTTCTAGCTGAACAGATAAGTTCCATTCTCTCCACCAATAATATATTAAAATACAAAGACCCTGGTTGTCTAACTATTTCATGTATTATTGGAGATAAAAAAAATTGAACATGTTTTACTTGACCTTGGAGCCAGTGTAAATTTTCTTTCATTTTCGGTTTACCAACAACTTAATATTGGCGAGTTAAAACCAACATCAACTACTCTTTTACTTGCTGATAGATCAGTTAAGGTACCAAAATGAATTGTAGAAGATGTGTTAATTCAAGTCGATAAAATCATATATCCTATGGATTTTATTGTTTTAGAAACATAACCTAAAGTAAATAATTATAAGCCAGTTCCTGTAATACTTGGTCGTCAATTTTGAACAATAGCTAATGCTTTAATAAATTGCAGGAATTGAATCATGAATTTATCATTTGGCAATATTAGACCGGAGCTTAATGTTTTTAACATGTGCAAACAACCATATGATGAGGACGATGAAGACGAGGGCATGGACTTAATTGAACTAATTGTGGATGAATATTTTCTGGGTAGTTTATCTGATACTACCTTTATACAGCTATTTTTCTTGAATCAAGTATGCAATTAGATTCGAATAATCCTAATGATTTTTTACTTGATTCTGCACAGGTACTGGAAGATGATGAAGATAATCAAAATCTTGAGGAACTTGGAGTGCTGGAAAATGAGAAACATGAAGAAGCACCTAACTTGGAATTGAAGATTGTGTTTGACGGATTAGACCAAATAATTCTCGGACATAAACAAACTTACCCTGCATTAATTTCTTCTTCTGATAAAAAAAGGTAAGTTGTTTGATTTAAAAGAAACATAAACAAGGAATTGGATGGACTTTAAAAGGTAAAAAAAGCATCAAACCTTTAAAACGCACATACAGAATACATTTCAAAGGTAATGTCAGGATACATCGACCATTTAAAAAAGGGTTAAAACTTCACAAGAAAGAAGTGGTTAAAACATGAGTCCTTAAAACTCTTGATTCACTCATTTCTGACATACCTAGTTTGGAGAAAAGTACCTATGCTAAGAAACAGATAGCTAAATAATTAGGTTCTTGTTATAAAAATGCACGCTGGAAGCAACACTCAATGTCGTTCTTTATGAATGGTGTCTGACAATCGCAAAGATAAAATTCAATTCATTATAGATGACTTGAGTAAAAAGTCTTTAGATGATATATCATTGACTCTTAAGACGCATCCTAATGGACATGTTCATCGAGTAATTCACAATTTGCATACACAATTTCAAAAAGAAGACAACAATACAGTCTCGGGAATCTGACTTTAAAAGACCATGTTTGCCAATTTATAAGAAAATTGGATGGGAAGCATATCCTCGACCCGTAGAGGGCGTTCAAGCCGTTACTGAACGTAAAACTAGAGAAAGATGTAAGCCACAATCACAACTACATTTCAATTTACTGTTTTGATTTTCTCTTATTGTTTTAAACTATAACCTTTCTTTTTAGTAGTAGTGTTGTAGATTCAATTGTCAATTCCACACTAACCAGGGAATATCTTCTAAACTATACTTTTTCTTATTCAGACATCAGGGACAATGTCTCAATTTGGTTGGGGGGAGGAGATAGTTGACTAGAAAATTTTTATTTTCGTTTGTGTTATTTTCTTAAAACAAAAAACAAAATTATTTTATGTAAAAAATTTGTTTTTATTTCAGTTTAATTCATAACAAGTTATTTTTTATTTATTTCCTTTTTAATTATTTAAATTTGCGAATTCTCCATAATATTGATCAAATTTGATCTTCATATGCTCATTTGAAATGTATTATCAACATATACGGTAACATATAAACATGGGTTGTAAGTGAAAATTTTGTAATATTCAGTTCTCTAGTTTGTTAGAGGTAGCACGTAAAGACATTGAATTTTTTTTTTATTCAAAAAAACTGACCATGCTTTTACTTAGTACCCAGACATCTTTCCTCAGTAAGCAGTGATTGTTCACGTAAAACGGTAGAGTTTGGGTTTGTAAAAAAAAGTGTGTGAATAAGTTCGATTACGTAGGCTCTCTAACTTGAGCAATTAAGTTCATATGGGTGTTTTAACACTTAGTGTCCTAAAGCCAACTGGTCTGGGTGTCATTAGCCCAAAGCTCGCTACATGGGTTAAAGAGAAAGTTTAAGGAAATCAGACACTTTTTATTTTTAATATCTAAGATCCGAGCAATTAAGTTCGTAGGGGTGTCTTAACAACTAATGTCCTAAAGCCAATTGGTTTGGGAGTCACTGGCCCAAAGCTCGTTACAAGGATTGAATATATATATTTTTTCTTATAAAAAAACTATTTTTGTATATATAAATAAACTTTCATTGCCAAAAGATGTGAACTCTAATATAATTTTAGGACAAAAATATTACTCTCTTTTCAACAAGACCTGCGAATATTGTGGGCAAAATAAATTGATTAATACCTTGTTAATTGTGTAAATGGAGAATGATAAAAAGCATAGGAGAATTTACTTATTTGATAATTTAGAAATAAAGGAAACAACTACTAACTTAAAATAAGAATTTCACTTTTTAGTTTTCACTTAGATTACTAGGGACTAGTAATAAGCTGATTGAGGGTGTGATGAACACTAAAAAATACACATTTATTAAAATGAAAATTAATCATTTTACACTTGTAGTTTCATTAATCCCCTTAATTTAGCACAATTGTGAAATAATAATTAAATTTATGTTTTACATAGTTTTATTGTGATTTTTATTTATTATGTAGGTGAAATAATACTTTGGACGCTTGACTAGAAAAATGGACTTGACATTTGGATTCTGGAGATCGGAAACTTGCAAGGGCATTCTAACGGTGTATAATTTCAGAAATTCCAACTTTGCGTAATTTTCAATTTTTTTGCCATAACTGTTTACTCCGATATCTGATTGAGGTGATTCAAGTTCCAGATGAAAGAAGACTCAAAGATCTACAACTGTGATGTCCATAAGATTTTCGAATTCTGAAGTTTTCAAGGCCGAAATTGATGAAGAACCTCAATGTGTTATATGTAAAAATCATTATCACATCAAAAATAAATAAAATAAAATGTCAATTTCTCCACCAAACATGTTTGGTGGAGTGTTTGGTGGAAGCCTTTATTTTTACCTATAAATAGAAGCCATTATTTCATTTTCATTTTCATACTTTCTTTGATTTCTTCTTAAGGAAATGAAGATTGTATCTTGTGTGTTTAATTTCTTGTAATGTCTTTTAATTTCAGTAATAAATCATACATGTTTTTATTTCAGTTATGAGTAGCTAATTTAGTTCAGCTGGGGGAATGGGTGAAGCTTTTATTATTTGAAGTTTAGATTTATTTCACTTATGTTATAATATATAAATCGTAATGAATAACAATTAACTGAGATCTCGATTAATTATTGACAAACTTTTATATCGCCTATATGGCTTGTTTTATACGATTTTGGCATAATTGAATACGTAACTAGACTTGTTAGACAAACAGTATCACCGCCTTTATGGCTGGTTTTATATTTTTTTGGCATAGTTAGTGCCTTGACAGAACTAGTTATCGACATAAATGAATACCGCCTTTATGGCCAGTTCTATATGTTTTGGCATAGTTAATTCTGGAAGTAAATTAATTGGATTATAATGATCATTTATATATTATAAGAAGTGAGATTTCTAAATGTAAAATATTAAAAGTGGATCTCATAACCCCAGTATTTTATTCTATTGTTGTCATTTAATTCAAATTCTCCAAACAACTTCAAACAAATCAATCTTTTTCCTTTGGCTTTAATTATTATTTTATCATGCTAAAACTCTATTCATGTGGATCGACTCCGGACTTATCGGGTTATTTTATTACTTCGACATTCTTATACTTGGGAGTAAAGAACCACTTTTTGAGCGTATCACCGAACCACGTTAAATCTTTTGTTCTTACATGTGTATTTCTTTGTTTGTCTGTCAAGTTTGCTTTGGTTCCCAACTAACCAAACAAATTCGCTGCTTGTGGGAGGTTTCTATTCGAGGAATTGATTTGTCCAAATCGCCCATAGAATAAAAAGTAATCGCCAATAGTTGGCGCCGTCTGTGGGGAACAGTATAAGAAGCAACAAACACACTAAGACGATGGCAAGAGATGGAAACCACAGATCTTCATAGGCTTCGATGATAGAGTTGATGGAAAAAATGGAAGAAACCATACAAAGTGAGAGAGATTAAGCTCGAAAAGAAAGGGAAGTGACCCTGGCCTTCAAGAAGGCTATGATGGAGAAGATAGAGAAGTTAGGAAGGGGGTTCGCCACGAAAGGATGTAGGGACCTGCAGGAATGGATGGGAGACCTGGTAATAAATGGATACCTGAAGGAGTACATAGACCACGAAACCATGAAGGTCAGACAACGCGAAGAGCAGAGACCAGTGTTCACAATAGCGGGAGGGAGGACATTGGCCGGAGATTCAAACCAAGCAAGAAAGAATTAATGTCGGGTCAGAGGCTTGGAGGTGAAGACCCCAAGGATCTAGAAGGTCGGGACGTTCCCCATAATGTTCACTGAGGAGGACACTTGTGGGGTGGGTTACCCGCACGATGATGCATTGATAATCACGGTCAATATTAGCGGGGCTGAGGTAGACATAATATTAGTGGACCCCTGAAGCGCTGTAGGAATCCTTTAATTACTTGGGCGTGGAGTAGACTACTTTGATTCAGGACACGACACCATTGTACAGGTTTGGGGGGCTATCGTCGTCCCACTGAGTCGGGTACAGTTAATGATGACTGTCAGGATAACCCCTCATACCCGAGTCATCATGATGGATTTCACGGTGGTAGATTGCATGACAAGCTATCAGGTAATCTTAGGAATGCACTTTATGATGAAGTCAATGGCAGCCATATCATGCTATTACCTGAAGTTGAAATTCCCAATTCGGGAGGGAGTTGGGGGAGTTTGTGGATTCCAGAGGGAGGTTAGGAGTTACTTCGCCACCATTTCTAAAGAAACTTTGTGTATTGAAGGGGTATAAGAGAAGAGGAAAAAGAGGGAAGGGGACACGACAGAAGTGGAGTTAGCCGACTCCAGACCCGAAAAACCTACACAGTTGGGGGCATGAGAAGAGCTGGAACATGTGAAGCTTCTTGGACATGAGAAGATAATAAAAGTTGGGACCGGACTAGAGTCGGATCTGAGAAAGTGGCTGCTAAAATTTTGAAGGAATACGCAGATGTCTTTGTATGGGACCATATAAATATATATGGGATTGACCTCAAGTTCATCAGTCATCGCCTAACGGTCGACCGAGCTTACAAGCCAGTGAAGCAAAAGAGGAGGATCTTCAACCAAGAGCGGTATAGGGCAATTCAGGCAGAGGTCGAGAAATTATTGAATGTTTGGTTCATCGGGGAGGTTAAATATCCAGAATGGGTGATATGGTCTTAGTGAAGAAGGCCAATAGAAATGAAGGATGTGCATGGATTTCTCCGACTTAAACAAGGCTTCCCTGAAGGATAGTTTCCCCTTCACGAAGATAGATCAGCTTTTTCCATAGGTTACGTAGTTTCATGGATGTCTTCTTGGTTAAGATATAACCGGGTTAAGATGCACCCGGGGGATGAAGAGAAAACGACCTTCATCACTAACCAAAAGTCGTATTGTTACAAAGTAAAGAGATGTATTGTTACAAAGTAATGCCATTAGGACTGAATAATGTCGGGGTAACCTATCAGAGGTTCGTAAACAAGGTCTTCAAGCCACTTATTGGCAAGATGATGTAGGTCTTTGTCGACGATATGATACGATAACTGCCAAGCCCGAGGATCACCTGGACGACCTCAGAGGGACATTTGAGTTACTAAGAAATCATAGTATGAGGTTAAACCCGAATAAATGTTCCTTTGGGTTATCCTCAAGGAAGTGTTTGGGGTACATGGTAACGGGATATCGATGTAAGGGTTTTATAAGGAATTATAGGGTTAACGTAGTGGAACGCGGAAAATCAAAATTTTCCGATTTCAAAAATTTTTCTCGGATCAATTAAATAAAATTTATTTATTTAATTAACCAATATTTAAAATCTGAAATTTTAACCCAAGAAATCATATTTCCTTTAATTATCGATTTACCCCCAAACTTTTCAATTTGATCATTTTAGTCCAAAAATTGTCAAATACAATTTTGGATGACTCCAAATCATTTCTAAAATGATTTCTAATATGTCCAACACATCAAAATACAAATTGCAATAAATTATCCACAAAAGGACAAAATTACCGAGAGGGGTGCAAATTTTCCATTAATTGCGATTTGGCCCAATTGTTCAAAACATTTCAAGATCAAATCCAATCAATCCCAAATTTGATATACATCATATATATATCAAAATATGCAACATATATGAAAAGCCCCAAAATGAGATTAGGTCTAGAACCCTAATTTCATAAATTACTCTAATTGCATAATTTACACTAAATTGATTTAATTCAATGCTTTAATCAATTCAATAATTCACCAAACAAGTCTCACCACTTGAAATAACTTAAGAAAAATTCTAGGTTATAATTGAGTGGAATTAAAACTCTAGAATGGTAACTTTGATCACAAATTAATCAAATAAGCTTAATTACTCCTAATTAGCTTATTTACTAATCATACATGCTAAACACTTTCAAACAAGTTTCCAACACATTAAACTACAAACTAAAAGAGTAGAGACATCAACTTAGCAACACAAATTGAAGCTAAGATTAATAGAAATATTTTCTAAGTTGAAGTATGTAAAGAAATACTTACAAAAATTCCAAATTTTAGCATTGTTTTCCTTTCTTTCTTCAACTTTTCTCTCAACTCACTTTGTAAATATTTGTGTAACTTGTGTGTTTGAAAATGAAAACTAAAATAATTTATATGTCATTTTTACTTGTTGCCGTGAGCAACAAAATGAAGTAATAAATCATTTAACTTTTTTTATTTTCATTGGTTCATGTTTTACTTATTAAAGATAACTTTTATCTAAAATAAAGCAAACTTACATGTGTAACCAATAATATCATATCATTTCCAAGCTTTAAAAAAAGCAAACCATGACTTAAGATATTTGTTACTTTAATTATTTTAATCATATAACATTTATATAATTAAATACAAATATATTATATATATGTATTATATTTACATTAAATAATCAAATTACATATATCAATCATATATGTTAAATATCACAATTTGATATTTAATTAATGTGTATTTAATAAAATCAAGAATTAAATACAAATACACATTAATTTCGGAAAAGACGATTAAGTCCCGATGACATGTATTTTTCGTTTAACCGTTAAACGAGTTATAAATAATCAATATTATTCATAAAAGTTTCCCTAGTGCTCTACGAGTATATTTCATTAGTGATACTCTCTAGGTTCAGGCATATCAGTCACGAAATCAAATTTCGTGTCCATAATTTACCCACACGTAAATTATGATGAACACGGATAAACTCTCTAAACCATACGGGTTGAGGTCATAGCATACGTATAATCCCTCCATCACAGGTATCCAGATTATTCTAGAGATATAGATATAAACGTCAAATCTCTATAGATACAATCACGTCGACGTTTCTATTAGCAATCCATTAATAACACTTAGAACTAATTTCTACAGTGTACCACGGGCCCATGAATTTAACAAATTGCTAATTCCATATTGAATACCTATGCTCTGTGCACAGAACTGGCGGATCCTTTCTTGATACACACATGATATCCTGAGCATCAGTCCACACCCAACAAACATACATAGGTCTGGTCTAAATAGATCGGTGACGTGACTGCCATCTAAGTGTGGAGGATAACTCATATATCCACAGTGGTATCTCAAGTCAAAGAATCACTATGCTCACTCAAAACCGAGAAGATTCTTATCGATGTTGGTGTACCATCCATTAAGAATCTTCGTTGAGTCGTTCAGTGTTTATCCGCTATAAACACCTACATGTCTATACGAGTCTCCAAGACCATGGTTCATTGAGAAACCATCAAAATCCCAGATTCCAATATACGACATGTACCAGTCTCAACGGGTTTACTTTACTGACCAAGTAGTGTAAGTCTTGACCAGAAACTGTCTAAGAATGACAACGTCATGATACAACTCTATGTCAGTTGCGACGCTTTTGCAACAGTATCATAACTAATCATTCTAAGGTCTGTTACGTCTTTACTATATCAATGAAGATGTTATATAAAAGAAACTATTTATTTTATTAATAATAAAATATTACAATAGTATTTACAAGGAAATACATAATAAAATTGGCGCTCAGAGCACCAACCCTAACAAAATCTCATACTTGCTCTAGTACCAATATCGATTTTATCCAATACCCATCGACTCTATATGTTTATCAAATAACTTCGGAGGTATGGCCTTGGTATGCGGGTCTGCTACATTATCTTCACTCGTTACCTTACACACGACAATGTCCCCTCGTGACACAATCTCTCGAATGATGTGGTACTTCCGTTCCACATGCTTCGACTTCTGATGCGCCCTTGGTACTTTTGATTGCGCAATGGATCCAGTATTATCACAGTATAACGGAATCAGATTCTTGATACTTGGGATTTCTCCCAATTCTGTGATAAAGTTTCTAACCTAAACAGCTTCCTTTGTAGCTTCAGAAGCTGCAATATATTCCGCATCTGTAGTGGAATCATCTATCAACCCTTGTTTGGAATTCTTCCAAAAAACTGCACCTCCGTTAAGGGTAAACATGAATCCTGATGTAGACTTTCTATCATCAGGATTCGATTGGAAATCGGAATCCATATACCCATTAACTTGCAGTTCGTTTCCTCCATAGATAATAAACTTATCCTTAGTACCTTTAAGATACTTAATGATATGTTTAATGGCCATCCAATGGTCATTTCCTGGATTGGACTGATATCTGCTGGCCACACTAACTGCGAAGCTGATATCAGGCCTAGTACATAACATGGCATACATGATGCTGCCCAAACACGAAGTATAAGGTTGATTAGACATTCTAATATTCTCATCTTCTGTTTGCGGACACATCTTCTTTGAAAGATGTAAGCCATGTCTAAACGGTATGTTTGTTGTCTTACAGTTACCAAAATTATACCGTTCTAAAATCTTATCTATGTATGTTGATTGGGATAACCCAATAAGCTTCATTTTTCTATCTCTATAGAGTATTATGCCTAAGACATCAGAAGCTTCACCCAGGTCCTTCATGGATAAATTCTTACAGAGGTAAGCTTTGACGACTTGCATCATCCCGATATCATTCCCAATGATAAGGATGTCGACAACATAGAGAATTAAAAATACCACCATTCTCCTACTGGCCTTCTTATACACACAAGATTCTTCTGAATTCTTGAGAAAATCAGAAAATTTGATTATCTCATCGAATCGAAGATTCCAACTTTGTGAAGCCTGTTTAAGTCCATAAATGGACTTCTTCAGCTTGCATACCATGCCCGAGTTCTCTTTGGATGCAAAACCCCCTGGTTGTTCCATATAGATTTCTTCATCAGGAAATCCATTTAGAAAAGCCATTTTGACATACATTTGCCAAATCTTGTAATCATGGTAAGTGGCTATAGACAAAAAAATTCTTATAGACTTTAGCACTGTAACTGGGGAAAAAGTTTCATCGTAGTCGACACCAGGTCGCTGCGAGTAACCCTTAGCTCCCAGTCGGGCCTTAAATATTTCAACATTTCCATCGGGCCCTCACTTTCTCTTGTAAATCCATTTACAATACTATTCCTTCAGGAAGCGGAACCAAGTTCCAAACTTGATTCTCATGCATTGAGTCCATCTCGGATTTCATGGCGTCTTGCCACTTTAAGGAGTCGATGTACAACATCAATTCTCTATAGGTAAAAGGGTCAGTCTCTTCAACTAAGAGAACATCGAGACTCTTTTCTTATATCATATATAAGCATTCAAGAGGTCTAGATACCCTTTGTGACCTACGAAGTGTGTGTGTTGAAGGTTCTTCGTCTTCTTGAACTACAGGTTCCTCAATTAGTTCATTGGTTCCAGGTTGTACTTCATCAAAGTTCAACCTGTCTATGATCACCACCTTCAAACAAGAATTATATTTCTAGAAATTTTACCAAACGAGCTACGAACACATTTCGAAGCTCGGTATCATAGAACAAATATCCTTTCGTATTTGAAGGATATCCAACAAACCTAAACTTCTGATCTCGAGGCAAAAGCTTATTTTACTGAGCCATCCTGACGTATACAGGACACCCCCAAATCTTAATATAACTAAGAATCGATTTCCTATCAGTTCATATCTCATATGGAGTCGTAGGAACAACTTTAGAAGGAATCTTATTCAAAAGATGTGCGATGGTTAAAAGAGCATAACCATATAAGTAATAGGGCAAATCTGTATAACTTAACATCGATCGGACCATATCTAATAAAGTCTGATTTCTCCTCTCTGATACTTCATTGTGTTGAAGAGTGCCTGGAGGAGTATATTAAGTGAGAATATCATTCTCCTTTAAATAATCAGTGAACTCTCCACTCATATATTCACCGCCTCGATCAGATCGAAGGCATTTAATTTATTGACCAGTATGTTTTTCTACTTCATTTCGGAATTCTTTGAACTTTTCAAAGGTTTCTGATTTATGTTTCATCAAATAAACATAACCGTATCGTGATAAATCATAGGTAAAGGTGATGAAATATGAAAAACAACTGTGTTCAGTCTGACTCATAGGACCACATACATCAGAATGTACGAGTTCCAATAAGTCAGTGGCTCGGTGTCCAACACCCAAAAATATGGCTTTGGTCATTTTACCCTGAATATAAGATTCGCAAGTTGGATAAGGTTCAATGGTGAGATCATTTATCAAACCATTCTTAACCAATTGGTTTAGGCATTTCACGCCTATATGACCTAACCTCATATGCCACAGTTTAGTATTATTTATATCAGATTGTTTACGTTTATTAATTATAGTATTAACGATATCTTGTGAGGTACGTAATATGTATTGACCATGCTCATTTGGACAACAAATGATCTGAATATTATTTCTATTATATAAATACAAAGAACAATTCTTAATATTTACATTATATCCTTCAGTATCTAATACAAAAAGAGACATAATATTCGCCACACATCCTGGCATAAAATAGCATTCATTTAACAAAAGTCTCCTACTGGGTAAGGGAATCTCACATATGCCCACTACAACCGCATCCAGAGAGTCGCCACTCCCGAATCGCAACTGCATCTCCCTAGATTTCAACCGTCTACTTTCCGTCAGCACCTGCAACGTATTGCAAATGTGAATAGAACAAGAAGAATCTAAAATCCAATTAGATGTCATAGCTTCACAAGCCAATGAGATATCAATAATATGAAAAATAAAAGTACCTGATATCGATACTCTTTCCTTCTTTATTTGTGCAAGATAGTCTAGACAGTTTCTTTTCCAGTGCCCGAGTTTCTGGCAGTGGTGGCACTTATCTTCAAAAGCTCTCTTGGGCTTCGCTACCTTAGCCTACAGAGGAACATTGAAACCTTTCTTTTTATTTCCATTTATCTTCTTCCCATTCGACTTGGATTGGGAAGAAGTGAAAAGTGAAGTGGGTTTCAGAAGGCGAGTCGGAACTCCCTTACTTAAATCTTCCTCTGCTGTAAGAAACATCCTATGCAACTCATGGTAAGAGCAGTGAATCCCATTCATATTGAAGTACATGAAAAACTGGCGATATGACGTCGGAAGCGAACCGAGTATGACACTACGTCTCAAAGTTTAATTGAGAGTGAAATCTTGGCACTTCAATTGCTCGATCAAATCAATCAAATAAAGCACATGCAGGCTCACAGCCTGCCCCTCATAAAGTTTAGAATGGAACAGTTCCATTGAAACTCTATGAACCACGACATATTCCTGGTTTATGAACGATTCACGAAGTTGTGTCATCATGCTATATGCATCGTGCATCTCAAAGTATGTCTTCTTAAGCTTAGAAGAAAAAGAACTAAGTATGAATGATTTAACCCTTAAATCATCATCCATCCATCTTTGAAAAGTCTCAAATTCTTCAGGAGATGCATTTGGAGATATAACAAGCGGTAATGGACCTTCCAAAATGTTTCCCAGCTTTCGGAATTGAGGACAATCCTCAAATCTATATCCCAATCCGCAAAGTTCTCAGCGCCTTTTAGCTTATTCGTATCAAGCATACGAGCAAAAGGATTGGTCGGAGGTGCCGCCATCACAAATCTATCAAATAGACAGCGAATCAACAGTTAGCAGATAAGCAGATAAAATAGTTTCATATTATATCATAAACATTAACTAGATCGTGGATTTTTAATCTAAAAATGCCTCTCCCACTATTTCATGCAAAACTGTAGTCCCCAAACAGAATACAAAACATGTGATAATCAAATCATAACATAATAGTGAAAGGTGGACCCCATGAATATATTTCAGCTCACAGCTTTGGCACGTTCTCGCCTACATATATTCATTAGGTAGACAACTCATTGTCGATCACTCAATAGTGACTCCTGGATTTTCGGTCCTTGTCGTTACTCGTTGTGACAGCTTTGGCACGTTCACAATGAGCCGTACCAAGGTTAGACTTGTCAATGATAAATTCAAGATACTTGCGTAACCCTGACAACTTTGGCACGTTCAGGATTCCGCTTCGCTTCAATTCACCTAATATCAAATATATATGGTACAGATAAATTTCTATCGGCCATATCCTCACAGCTTTTGCACGTTCTCAGATATAGTCGCAGAAAATTTATCGATAAGCGGTATTGACAAGACGGACCAATTATGCATCAAATACATATTAAATTAAAAACCTTAATTTTAAATAGGGATTTTTCCGTAAAAGATGCTTTTACTTTATTTAATCAAATTAAATAAACACATTGATGAGTGGTAATTATATCATTATTTCTCACTCATTTAACCTAATATTTTGTATAGTTTCTTGAGTTTTGTGAATATTTTGATGTGTTTTGTGTTATTTTGTAGATAAATAAAAGTTTCAGGACATTCTGGAGGTGATTTGGACCAAAACAGTGAAAATCGGAAAAAGGACATTTTGGTCATTTTCGCATAACGACGCGCAAGCCTTTGGCGTCGCGACGCCTAACGTGCACCAGGTCCATGCTAACGTGCGCCGGGTCCACATGTCAAAATCTGAAAATTTTGACTTTGCTAACGTGTACCGTGTCACGTGTCACCATCACAGTTGATTTGCTAACGTGCGCCGTGCCACGTGTCATCATCCTATGGTGCCGACAATCACCATTGCCACATGTGCCATGTGTCATTCCACATCACCGCCACATCATCATCCACATCACCAGTTGATCGAGTCAAAGTGCCATGTCATCGCCAAGTCATCATCAACCAATCACAGCGTGCCACGTGTCGCAATCCTACGATGTCGACACTCCATTTCGCCACATGTCGCCACGTCACCGCCACGTCATGCCACATCAGCATAATAATTGAGCTCTCAGCCGCCTTGCCACGTGTCAAGCCCTCAGCATGCCACGCCAAAAAGCTCTGGCGTCGCGACTCTGGAGGCCTACCGGGGTCTATAAATTGAGCTCGAGATTTCAATTTTAGATGTACCATTCTCTCTAAATTCTCTGATGTAAATCGAGAGTTCTCTTCTTAGTTTCTTAAAAATTCAGTTTTGTAATTAATTTTAATTACGTTCTGTAATAGTAATTTACTTTTGTAAAAGTAATAGTAATTTATTTCTTTTTAACTTTTACAGTTTTACTATTCAACCATGAGGAGGTAACTACCCCATGCTATGGTGAAAGGTAATTCTTTTACTACTGCTATTTAGATTAATCTCCCTTAAAAATTATATATTCACTATTTAAAATTTGACTTAAAAAAGATACAGCCAGATTGGTCGGTTGGTAATTCATTTTAATCTGGTTTAAACCTGACTAATCAAGGATACCGCCAGATTGGTCGGTTGGTAATTAAATTTTGTTACCGCCTATATGGCAGGTTTATTTTGGTTCCGCCTTTATGGCTGGTTGGACTTAATTTGACTTAATCAGGTTACCGCCTATATGGACGGTTGGTAAAATAATCACAAGTTAATATATTATATTAAGGGAGATATCTAAATAGTAAATAGTAAAAGTTTATTATTTTACCTTAGCATTTTATTTTATTGCAATTTACTTTTCAGCCTTTACTTTACCGGAATTACTCTTCAGTATTTTTACTTTATGTCTTTTAAAGCCCTAGTTATGTGTCGTAACTAAGTTAGTTATCTGGGGTTGTGATGACTTTTAATATCACCGGTTTATAAGGGGTTATTTTATAGTTTGGGTAATTTAAAAGTTTACTTATTAAGTCTTAAGCCTAATGCGTCTTGTTAATTGGCCACTAATAAGATTGATCTGGTAAATCTAAAATAAACTAGACATATGGATTTTAGGTTTCAGCCTTAGACTTAATAGCCCACGATCTTCCTTGAGGATAGATAACCCTTTAATAGATTTCCTTACAGGATAGACATATACCTGTCGGGCGGGGGTAGCCATAATTGGAACTTAAACTTAATGAATCCAGATAATTTGGTTGACATAGACATATGGTTCAATGGGGTTAAACTGGGTATTTGCGTCTGACCATCGACAGAGGCTTTCGCATAATTTAGTGTTCCAGGTTAGTAAACTGATTTATTACACAAACATGAAATAACCACTTCATCTTTTAAAAGATATTAGAAAGATTCACAACCCTAGATAGTTTTTAATATTGAATTTTCTTAAATCGACCTTCGTGTAATTTTATTTACTTGTTTTTAAATTTAGAATCATCACCATTTCAAATCAATCAATCAACCTGTTAGATACTAGTAATCATTTGACCTCATAAAATTAATAGATTAGGTATTAAGTCCTCGTGGGATCGATACTTTTTATACTACTTGAACGATAAGTGCGCTTGCGTTATACGCGTGTGTAAGTACCGATCAAGTTTTTAGCGCCGTTGCCGGGGACATATTTATCTTTCACTATTAGTTTAGAGGTTAGATACATTTACTTGTATCTAATTTTCTTTTTACTTATTGTTTTTGTTTTCTTGTGTTTCAGGTTCTCAGAAACTTCATGAGACGAACCAGAAGCTTTGAACTTCGATCGCTTGACCCGAAAATTGAAAGAACCATCAGATATTTGAAAAGGGAATGGCGAGAAGGCCAAGAAGCTTTAGTCAACATGGAACTTGAACCTTTGGTGGTTGCACCACCAATTCTCATTCGAGACAGAACCATTCCGGTGGTTGACAGACTCATTTCATGTATTGTACTTCCTCCCTTACCAGCAATTACAAGTGACATCAAAACATGCATTCAGATGATTCAGCAGTCAGTTCAGTTTGGGGGGAATGCAACTGAAGATCCTAATGCCCACATCAGCAACTTCCTGGAAGTTTGAGGCACTTTCAATTACAACCGAGAAGCTGAAAAAGCAATGAGACTGCTTGTGTTCCCATACTCCTTGAAGGACATGGCTAAAGCTTGGCTACATTCACTACAAGCAGGTTCTATCACAACTTGGAACACTTTAGCCACATAATTTCTTACAAAGTACTTTCCACCAGCCAGAACTGGAAAACTGAGGAATGACATCACATCCTTTGTACAACAAGACTCAGAAACTCTCTACGAAGCTTGGGAAAGGTACAAAGATTTGCTCCAGAAATGTCCTCACCATGAGATTCCAAAATGGCTTCAAGTCCAAACATTCTATAATGGACTTTCTGGAATAATGAGAACCACAATCGATGTTGCTGTTGGAGGAGCTTTAATGGCAAAAGGAGAAGATCAAGCCTGGGACCTAATCGAAGAAATGGCCAACAATAATTCCTTGTGGCCAACAGAAAGGAGCATGATCCAAATAATTGCAGGAATTTATGAAAGTGGAGCCAATACAGCAGTCAACGCCAAGCTGGATCAGATATGCAAGTTCATGGAGACTCTTACCACTGGATCCACAATTTCACCATATGGAGGACCACCAGAGCCGAACCAACTTGAAAAGACGGTGAATTTTGTCAACAATTTCAACAGATAGGGGAATAATCCATATTCCAACACCTACAACCCAGGGTGGAGAAATCATCCCAATTTTTCATGGAGCAACAATTCAGGGCAACAAAACTATCCACCACCTGGATTCCAGCAACAGAACAAAGGCCAGGAGCAGGCAAATGAACCAGGGATAGCAGAAGTGCTAGGTCAGTTAAAAAGGTACGATGTTATGTTTCAGAGCCAATCTGCTTCCATCAAAGCACTGGAGAATCAAATCGGACAACTGGCCAATGCTCAGAGTTACAGACCGCCAGGTAATCTTCCCAGCAACACAGAACCAAATCCAAGGAACCGAGGGAAGGAGCAATGTCAAGCCATTACTTTGAAAAGCGGTACTGAAATCAACAAAGATGTTGGAATTAAGATATCCAAAGAAGAAGTTCCAAAAGAAGCAGAGCAACAGATGGAGGAAAAAGAAGCAAAGGAAAAAGAACCAGAAAGAATCACTCCACCTCCACTTTTTCCTCAGCGTCTTCAGAAAAAAAAATGGACAAGCAGTTTGCTCGATTCCTGGAGGTGTTCAAAAAGCCGCATATCAACATCCCATTCACAGAAGCGTTGGAAGAAATGCCCAGCTATGTTAAATTCATGAAAGATATTCTTTCACGAAAATGGAGATTGGGAGACTACGAGACAGTGGCATTGGCGGAAGAATGCAGTGATATTATTCAGAGGAAACTTCCCCCAAAGTTGAAAGATCCTGGCAGTTTCACAGTTCCATGCACCATTGGAGAACATTGTATCGGTAAGGCTTTATGTGATTTAGGTGCTAGTGTTAACTTAATACCTTTTTCTATTTACAGGAAACTGCAGATTGGAGAAGCAATGCCTACCTCAGTCTCGTTGCAACTTGTTGATCGAACACTAGCATTTCCAATAGGTGTTGTTGAAGATGTTCTGGTCAAAGTTGACAAACTGATTCTCCCAGTAGATTTCATCATCCTTGACATGGAAGAAGACAAAGAAGTACCTATCATTTTTGGGAGACCATTCTTGGCTACAGGTGAAACTGTGATTGATGTGCAAAAATGAGAACTAACCATGAAAGTGCAGAACCAAGAAGTTACCTTTAATGTTTTCAAAGCCATGAAACTCAGAAAATACATTCACTACCAGCAGGTTCTATCACAACTTGGAACACTTTAGCCACCAAATTTCTTACAAAGTACTTTCCACCAGCCAAAACTGGAAAACAGAGGAATGACATCACATCCTTTGTACAACAAGACTCAGAAACTCTCTACGAAGCTTGGGAAAGGTACAAAGATTTGCTCCAGAAATGTCCTCACCATGAGATTCCAAAATGGCTTCAAGTCCAAACATTCTATAATGGACTTTCTGGAATAATGAGAACCACAATCGATGTTGCTGTTGGAGGAGCTTTAATGGCAAAAGGAGAAGATCAAGCCTGGGACCTAATCGAAGAAATGGCCAACAATAATTCCTTGTGGCCAACAGAAAGGAGCATGATCCAAATAATTGCAGGAATTTATGAAAGTGGAGCCAATACAGCAGTCAACGCCAAGCTGGATCAGATATGCAAGTTCATGGAGACTCTTACCACTGGATCCACAATTTCACCATATGGAGGACCACCAGAGCCGAACCAACTTGAAAAGACGGTGAATTTTGTCAACAATTTCAACAGATAGGGGAATAATCCATATTCCAACACCTAAAACCCAGGGTGGAGAAATCATCCCAATTTTTCATGGAGCAACAATTCAGGGCAACAAAACTATCCACCACCTGGATTCCAGCAACAAAACAAAGGCCAGGAGCAGGCAAATGAACCAGGGATAGCAGAAGTGCTAGCTCAGTTAAAAAGGTACGATGCTATGTTTCAGAGCCAATCTGCTTCCATCAAAGCACTGGAGAATCAAATCGGACAACTGGCCAATGCTCAGAGTTACAGACCGCCAGGTAATCTTCCCAGCAACACAGAACCAAATCCAAGGAACCGAGGGAAGGAGCAATGTCAAGCCATTACTTTGAAAAGCGGTACTGAAATCAACAAAGATGTTGGAATTAAGATATCCAAAGAAGATGTTCCAAAAGAAGCAGAGCAACAGATGGAGGAAAAAGAAGCAAAGGAAAAAGAACCAGAAAGAATCACTCCACCTCCACTTTTTCCTCAGCGTCTTCAGAAAAAAAAAAATGGACAAGCAGTTTGCTCGATTCCTGGAGGTGTTCAAAAAGCCGCATATCAACATCCCATTCACAGAAGCGTTGGAAGAAATGCCCAGCTATGTTAAATTCATGAAAGATATTCTTTCACGAAAATGGAGATTGGGAGACTACGAGACAGTGGCATTGGCGGAAGAATGCAGTGATATTATTCAGAGGAAACTTCCCCCAAAGTTGAAAGATCCTGGCAGTTTCACAGTTCCATGCACCATTGGAGAACATTGTATCGGTAAGGCTTTATGTGATTTAGGTGCTAGTGTTAACTTAATACCTTTTTCTATTTACAGGAAACTGCAGATTGGAGAAGCAATGCCTACCTCAGTCTCGTTGCAACTTGTTGATCGAACACTAGCATTTCCAATAGGTGTTTTTGAAGATGTGCTGGTCAAAGTTGACAAACTGATTCTCCCAGTAGATTTCATCATCCTTGACATGGAAGAAGAAAAAGAAGTACCTATCATTTTTGGGAGACCATTCTTGGCTACAGGTGAAACTGTGATTGATGTGCAAAAATGAGAACTAACCATGAAAGTGCAGAACTAAGAAGTTACCTTTAATGTTTTCAAAGCCATGAAACTCAGAAACTACATTCACTACCAGCAGGTTCTATCACAACTTGGAACACTTTAGCCACCAAATTTCTTACAAAGTACTTTCCACCAGCCAGAACTGGAAAACTGAGGAATGACATCACATCCTTTGTACAACAAGACTCAGAAACTCTCTACGAAGCTTGGGAAAGGTACAAAGATTTACTCCAGAAATGTCCTCACCATGAGATTCCAAAATGGCTTCAAGTCCAAACATTCTATAATGGACTTTCTGGAATAATGAGAACCACAATCGATGTTGCTGTTGGAGGAGCTTTAATGGCAAAAGGAGAAGATCAAGCCTGGGACCTAATCGAAGAAATGGCCAACAATAATTCCTTGTGGCCAACAGAAAGGAGCAAGATCCAAATAATTGCAGGAATTTATGAAATGCAAGTTCATGGAGACTCTTACCACTGGATCCACAATTTCACCATATGGAGGACCACCAGAGCCGAACCAACTTGAAAAGACGGTGAATTTTGTCAACAATTTCAACAGATAGGGGAATAATCCATATTCCAACACCTAAAACCCAGGGTGGAGAAATCATCCCAATTTTTCATGGAGCAACAATTCAGGGCAACAAAACTATCCACCACTTGGATTCCAGCAACAGAACAAAGGCCAGGAGCAGGCAAATGAACCAGGGATTGCAGAAGTGCTAGCTCAGTTAAAAAGGTACGATGCTATGTTTCAGAGCCAATCTACTTCCATCAAAGCACTGGAGAATCAAATCGGATAACTGGCCAATGCTCCGAGTTACATACCGTCAGGTAATCTTCCCAGCAACACAGAACCGAATCCAAGGAACCGAGGGAAGGAGCAATGTCAAGCCATTACTTTGAAAAGCGGTACTGAAATCAACAAAGATGTTGGAATTAAGATATCCAAAGAAGAAGTTCCAAAAGAAGCAGAGCAACAGATGGAGGAAAAAGAAGCAAAGGAAAAAGAACCAGAAAGAATCACTCCACCTCCACTTTTTCCTCAGCGTCTTCAGAAAAACAAAATGGACAAGCAGTTTGCTCGATTCCTGGAGGTGTTTAAAAAGTCGCATATCAACATCCCATTCGCAGAAGCGTTGGAAGAAATGCCCAGCTATGTTAAATTCATGAAAGATATTCTTTCACGAAAATGGAGATTGGGAGACTACGAGACAATGGCATTGGCGGAAGAATGCAGTGCTATTATTCAGAGGAAACTTCCCCCAAAGTTGAAAGATCCTGGTAGTTTCACAGTTCCATGCACCATTGGAGAACATTGTATCGGTAAGGCTTTATGTGATTTAGGTGCTAGTGTTAACTTAATACATTTTTCTATTTACAGGAAACTGCAGATTGGAGAAGCAATGCCTACCTCAGTCTCGTTGCAACTTGTTGATCGAACACTAGCATTTCCAATAGGTGTTGTTGAAGATGTGCTGGTCAAAGTTGACAAACTGATTCTCCCAGCAGATTTCATCATCCTTGACATGGAAGAAGACAAAGAAGTACCTATCATTTTTGGGAGACCATTCTTGGCTACAGGTGAAACTGTGATTGATGTGCAAAAATGAGAACTAACCATGAAAGTGTAGGACCAAGAAGTTACCTTTAATGTTTTCAAAGCCATGAAATTCCCTAGTGATGAAAAGGAAGAAGAATGCTTCAGAGTTGATGTTGTTAACAGTATCGTTTGGGATACTGATCCAAATCCCACAGATACACTCGAAGCTTGCATCACTAAAATGACTGACAATGAGCTAGATGCTGAAATCCTGGAATTTATCTACTACCTTGACAAACCATTCCGATTCAAATCAACACTACCAGTTGAAAGCTTGGAACTGCCTAAGAAAGATCGAATCAAGCCTTCGATTGAAAAACCACCACAGTTGGAGCTAAAGTTACTTCCGAGCCATCTCAGGTATGAATTTCTTAGAAACTCTTCTGAATTACCTGTTATTATTTCATCTTCACTAACATTGGAGCAGGAATAAAAATTACTGAGAGTATTACGAGAGCACAAAAGAGCCATTGGCTGGACTATAGCAGACATTCGAGGCATTAGTCCATCATTTTACATGCACAAGATTCTGATGAATGATGAGTACAAACCCACAGTGGAGCATCAACGGAAACTCAATCCAATCATGAAGGAAGTCGTAAAGAAAAAATAATCAAATGGTTGGATGTTGGCATCATTTACCCCATCTCAGATAGCAGTTGGGTGAGTCATATGCAATGTGTACCAAATAAATGAGGAATTACTGTGGTTACCAATGAAAAAAACGAGCTAATCCCAACAAGAACGGTGACTGGTTGGAGAGTATGCATGGACTACAGGAAGCTGAACAAAGCCACGAGAAATTACCATTTTCCGTTACCATTCATTGACCAGATGTTAGACAGACTGGAAGGACATGAGTTCTATTGCTTTTTGGATGGATATTCAGGGTACAATCAGATTTCCATCGCACCAGAAGACCAGGAGAAAACTACCTTTACATGTCCTTGTGGTACTTTTGCTTTCCGCATGATGCCATTTGGATTATGTAATGCCCTTGCTACCTTTCGGCGTTGCATGATGGCCATCTTCTCAGACATGTTGGAGCAGAGTATGGAGGTTTTTATGGATGACTTTTCTGTGTTTGGAGATTCTTTTGACCACTGCTTGCAAAATTTGGAACAAGTGTTACAAAGGTGTGAAGATACAAACCTGGTGCTCAATTGGGAGAAATGCAATTTCATGGTACAATAGGGCATTGTTCTTGGACACCAGATCTCACAAAAAGGAATCGAAGTAGACAAAGAAAAGATTGAAACAATTGAAAAACTACCTCCGCCGACATCTGTCAAAGGGATTCGGAGCTTTCTCGGACATGCAGGTTTTTACAGGAGATTTATCAAAGAGTTTTCCAAGATTGCTAAACCTCTGTGCAATCTTCTGGAGAAGGATGTGCCTTTCAACTTCACCAAAGAATGCCAGGAAGATTTTGAGATATTAAAATAAAAGATGATTTATGCCCCCATCATTGTAGCACCAGACTGGACCCTTCCATTTGAAGTAATGTGTGATGCTAGTGATTTTGCTGTAGGTGCAGTTTTGGGACAACGTAAAGTAAAGATTTTCAACACCATTTACTACTCCAGCAGAACTTTGAATGAAGCTCAACTCAGTTACACAACCACTGATAAAGAGTTTCTCGCAGTTGTGTACGCTTTTGACAAATTCCGCTCCTATCTGCTGGGTCCCAAAGTGGTGGTCTACACAGATCATTCAGCAATCAAATACTTGATCACGAAGAAAGATGCCAAACACATATTGATCCGTTGGATACTTCTTCTGCAAGAATTTGACGTGGAGATTCGAGACAGGAAATGGACAGAGAATCAGGTGGCAGATCATCTATCGAGACTCGATAATAGAGAAACATGCTGGCAAAGATCTGTCAATCAAAAAAACTTTTCTAGATGAAAAACTGTTTGCCATGAAACAGCAAGATGCCCCTTGATATGCTGACTATGTCAACTACATATTGTCAGGAAAATGGCCGTTGGAATGGACAACTCAACAACGGAAGAAATTCTTCAAAGAAGTCAAACATTATGTCTGGATGAGCCGTACCTATTCAAACAGTGTGCTGATCAATTATTGAGATGGTGTGTTCCATAGGAGGAAGTAAACATTGTTTTACAGCACTGTCATTCATCACCATATGGTGGACACTTCAGCGGAAACAAAACTGCAGCCAAAATCCTACAATCAGGTTTGTTCTGGCCCACTCTTTTTAAAGATGCTTATCTTTTTGCTCTTCAATGTGACAGGTGCTAGAAAATGGGGAATATTTCAAGGAGAAATGAAGGACCATTGCAAAATATTCTAGAAGTGGAAATATTCGATGTGTGGGGTATTGATTTCATGTGACCCTTTGTTCCATCATTCGGAAACCTGTACATCCTGGTTGTTGTAGACTACATCTCCAAATGGGTCGAAGCAATTGCACTGCCATCCAATGATTCAAAAGTGGTGATCAAATTTCTGACAAAGAAAATTTTCACTCGGTTCGGAACACCTCGTGCAATCATCAGCGATGGTGGCGCATATTTCTGCAACAGATATTTCGATGCACTCCTATCCAAATACGGAGTTACTCACAAGGTTGCCACTGCTTACCATCCACATTCAAATGGATAGGTTGAGGTTTCAAACAGAAAGATCAAAAGAATCTTGGAGAGAACTGTTGGATCAACAAGGAAATATTGGTCTACAAAACTATATGATGCATTATGGGCCTACCGAACAACTTACAAGACACCCATTGGTATGTCCCCATATCGATTGGTGTTTGGGAAAGCGTGCCATCTGCCAGTTGAGCTTGAACACAAGGCGTACTGGGCACTGAAAAAGTTGAATCTTGATTCACAAGCTACATGAGAGAAAAGACTTCACCAACTCAACGAATTGGAGGAATTTCGCCTACAGGCTTATGAGAATGCCAGATTGTACAAAGAAAAGACCAAGAAATGGCATGACCAAAAAATAGTGCACAGCCAGTTGGAACAAAGGCAGCAGGTGCTGTTGTACAACTCAAGATTAAAAATTTTCCCAGGAAAGTTGAAATCAATGTGGTCAGGTCCATTTGTAATCACTCAGGTTTTTCCATATGGAGCTGTTGAGTTACTAGATCCCAACACCAATGAAACATTCAAGGTTAACAGTCAGCGTGTCAAGCACTACTGGGGAGAATTATTTGAGCGACAAAAAGAAAGTGACACACTTTCAGATCCAGCCTAACGTTCGAGAAGTCACGTCTAGCTGACGACTTTAAACTTAGCGCTCGCAGGGAGGCAACCCATGTAATTTGTGTATATATTGTGATTTGGTGTGATTTAATTTTGTGTGTTTATTTTTTGCAGATTAAGTCATTTCAAGATGGAAGACGCTCTCGCAAATCTTCGCAAGCAATTCCCTTCTCTCCCTCAAAAATCTCTGATGAAAGTCTACAAAGCTCGCTTGGAACGGATGAGGTTACTGACGATCCATGGTGTTTCGAATGATATTCGTTAGGTAATTGAAGCACGAGTCTGATTGGCAGGTGAGTCTTCTGACTCTTTTATTTCACATCTGCCTGGTTTTGGAAGGAGCACCTATGCAAGGAAACGTAGAGCTAAGCAAATGAGTGTTTGTTACAAATGTGCACGCTGGAATTGCAATACTCGTTGTCATTATTTAGGAATGGTTTCTGATAATCGTGAAGAAAAAATTAAATTCATTAGGGATGGCTTGAGTAATGAGTCTTTAGATGATATATCTTCGACTCTTGAGACGCATCCCAGTGGATATATTCATATAGCCATTCGCAAATTACATACACAATTTCAAAAAGAAAGACAACAGTTAAGTCTTGGGAATCTGACTCAAAAAGACCATGTTTGCCAATTTATAAGAAAATTGGATGGGAAACTTGTCCCTGACACATAGACGTCAATCAAGCCGCTACTTTTCTTGTACATATTATATCTCTTTGTCTTTTCCTGATAATTGTGATTGGTTTTGTTGTTTTCTTTTATTTTCTCCGACAGGATCCAGACCTTTTTGATTATCATGATTTATTTTACGGTTTAACTAATAATTGTCATTTGGCAGGTACTAGTGCTATTATTTTACTCACCCTTTTCAGGTGTTATAAATTCAACTCATCATTGCACTTTTGAAGACATCCAGAGTAAAACATGGAAGCCACTTCAAGAAGATGAGTTGAAAACATCTATGTGTTTTACGGTACTAGTGTTGGTGTTAAGCCACAATACGTAGAAGCAGCACAGGAATTGGGTCGAGTCTTAGCTGCAAGGAATATACACTTAGTATATGGCGGAGGCAATCTTGGACTTATGGGGATCATTTCAAAAGCTGTACAAGAAGGAGGCAGTCACGTTTTGGGAATCATCCCAAAACCCTTGGCAGAGGCAAATCTTATTGAACCATCAAACGAAGAGGAACTGATCGTGCCAGGTATGTCTGAACGATTGGTAGAAATGATTAACCGTGCTGATGCTTTTATTACTTTGCCAGATGGCTTGGGCACATTGGAGGAAATTTTTATAGTGTTATCTTGGGCGAACCTGAACATACACCAGAAACCGCTTGGACTATACAACGTTGAAGGATTTTATGATTTTCTTTGTGTGTTTCTTGATGATGCTCGGAGAAATGGGTTCGTGTCAAAACCAATGAAAGAACTCCTTTTTACTGCTAGAACTGCTCCGGATCTAATTGACCAACTCTTAGCCTATGAACCACAAGTTGACCCTATCCTTTCAAAGATAAATTGGTCCGAGGACGATCGTGGTAAGAGGCGTCGGATTAATCTGGATCTTAACCTTTAATTTCCTGTAGAATTTCAGCTAACCAGGTATTATCTTCTAAACTCTTCTTCTACTGTTTAAGACATTGGGGACAATGTCTCATTTAGGTTTGGGGGAGGGAATTAGTTGATCATGTTGGACAATTATGACCAATAGCGTCACTATTTGTACAGATCATGGTGTTGTTGTACAAATTAACTATGTGACAAAGGAGATTGCGCTCTTATCATTTATGATTAGATCACCAAGATGTATAAATGATATGAGGTCTTTATGATTTGTTCCTGGATTGAGAATGATATGAGATAGTATCAGTCCACGAGTGATAAATCATTAAATATCCATAGTCAGAGTATTATCGAGATTGGACATCGATAAATACGTAAAAGACTAGTATTACACTTGTGCGCGTTATGAGGGCATAACAACATAGTTCTCATATATTTGGGTATAGGATACTCATGCAAGTGTAATAGGAGGTTGTGTTTTACCGATGGTACGTGAAACAGCTTCGCTCTGGATAGACCCCCTCAGAATTCCATTGGTAGTATGACTATGTGTCTATGGAAGTCCGAAATCAGGGTAGGTGTATTTGGTCTTAACCTGAGACTTGCACCGCTAATACTTGCGACAATCAATGTAATTTGGTTAGGCATGGCGCTTTGCTAGAAGCCAACCTTGTCTTGTAAATCGGTATAAACGTAGTGCTAGGTACTTACGTGTTCGGATAGTCCGACGACCGTATTTACTGCCAACATATCCGGGGATCTCATGGGTCGCTCCCCGAAGATTCACCGATGATGTATGACTCGCACTTTATTAATCTGGATTAATTAGATGAGAGAGAAAATTAATCTGGGATTAATTACGGAGATATTTTATCTGGGATAAAATATTAATTAAAGAGAGAGAACGATTAATTTGGAATTAATCAATAAAATAATATATTGGATATATTATACGAAATTGGATTTCGACGCGGAATTGAAATTATATTTTAATTCGGGCGAACGAGTTAATTTAGAATTAATTCGTTAGCGACGTGAATAGTGAATTTCCTAGGCATAATTATTTAATTACGTCGCAACGGAAAATTCGTTAATTTGGAATTAGCGAACCCGAGCCCGAGCGTATTTGCGAGCGCATTTACATTTCGAATTCGAGTGCGGCACGCAAGTCACATCAAGCGTCAAATCGCTAGTCACATCAAGTGTCAAATCATTAGTCAATTTGAGTGATGTGGCAAATTGTCACTTGATTGATTGATTGATGTAAATAGTGATGTGAGTAGTTCAGGCTTTATTTAATGGAAAATATTTAATTGTTTTTCTTGGAAAATCAATTAACAAATACATAAAAGGAATTTCTTCTCTCTCTTGCACAAAAGACACACACGGTTTTAGAAACCCTTTCTCCCTCCTCTCATCTCTCTCGGCCTCAAGGCCATCTTCTTCTTCCTTCTCACTGGTTGGACCGAAAATGAAGAGGAGAAGCTAAGGAATTTTGTGGCATAATTCCTAAGTGCTAGCACACCTTTTGAGTACATACATAGGTGATAGGGAATCGAACACATGAGCATGGAATCACCACTTGGAGCTTGGAGCTTTGAAGACATCCATGGACGATTCTTGGAGGAGCATCACAGCCCACTGCCGTGCCGTCCACTGCTGAGCCACTGCCACTGCCGAGCTTCACCAAGTGGGAGAAAAGTTTTGTTCTTCGTCGCATCCAAACTGATCGTTGTAAGTATGTTTCCGCCATATTTCTTAGTGTATTCACATGTGTTTCTTGCTTGATAATTGATCCTTGGGACCTTAGAGAATTCCGTCAATGGTGTCTTGAGCCAATATTGAGCATGAAAAAGATTTAAGGTTAAAATTGGGTAAAATGTGTTTGAGCATGATTTGATGAAATTGGATGATTAAGTATGCTTAATGATGTTGAATTGAAGTTGTGCATGATCAATTTCATAAAATTTGAATGGATCAATTTTTCCCCAATTTTTGAGGCTTGGCCGAAAATATGATGTGCCCTAATGTCTTGGTATTTTTGTTTTTTGATCATTGGATGACTTAAAACAATTGGGTAAAGTTGATTTGAGATTTAATTGGATTGAATTTTGAATTGGACAAATTTTCCCTAAATTAGTGGGCTTGGCCGAAACTAATGACTTATAAAAGTCATGGTGATTTTTTGATTTTGATTCATTGGATGAGTTGAAATCATTTGGGTAATGTTAAATTGGATTTAATTGGATTGAGTTCGAATCGGATATAAAAATACCCAAAATGCCAAGGCTACAATAGCATGAATGGGTTTGATTTTTTAATTAAATTGTGTTGGACATGATTAAATGTTGATGAGCATGATTAATTGTACAAATTTGGTGTTTTGGAAATATTGATTTGGGTAATTAATAATGTTATACACTTTATGTAATTAAATTGAGAATTTGGAATTTTTGTAATTTAATTTTGTTGGGCCTATTTTGTGAAATTGGGCTTAAGTGTTGTAATTGGGCTTATTGGGCTTGGTTGTACTAAGTTGGGTTTAGGCAAAATTGGTTGGATCCAATTAGGCCCAAAACCGCTTCCATAAAGCCCAAATGCGACTAATGGACCTTTAAAGTTTAATTGGGCCTAATGTGACTAAATTGATTTCTAGGCTTATGGGGTTATTCCCGGATTGGACTTTGGTTATTGGGTTTGACCTGAGTTGACCAAAAGTCCACGCCTTAAAGAAATTAATTAAAAGCCCATTGGACTTTAATTAAATTAACGTTGGAAGTTAATCGGGCTTTGAGACTTGTAACGATTAAATTTGGAATTTAAGTCGTAAAGGTTTATTAATAAAGTGTAATATTTAATTTGGAATTAAATAGTGAATTAGTATTAAATGCAAATTGAATTGGATTTAATTTTGTAGTTTAATATAATTCAAGAATTCGTACTTTGAGTACTTATTCGCAAAACGAATTTGACTCGAGCAAAATAAAATCGTTGTTTGAACATTGGATGGTCACTAATTATCAGATTAATTAATTTCATTAGATTGATTGATAACATGCTTGTGTGAATACATGGTTGCGATACATGAATAATGTATATCGGATGGATATTAGATGGGTGGGGCAATTTTAGAAATTGTTGTAATAAATTTGGAATTTATTAATTGGACTTGCGTGTCCAGAATTATTACCTCCTTATTCTTTGTATTCTCTTCTCACCTATTCCCCTCAATGTAAATGAAGTTTCTTTAGAAGTGTAGTGTAACGGGTAGATGTAAATACTTGTGCTAGCGGGAGAGAGGAAATGGAGAAATTTGATCTAGGATCAATGTGTAAAGTATCCATCCGCATATCATTATTATTTTATTATACGCGCTTTATTATGTATTTAGAATGCATGTTTAAGGGTGTATGATGATAAGACCTTAACAAATATAATAAATTGGTTACCAATTTGCACGCGAAAAACCCTAAAATAATATTAAGCGTTTTTCCTTCCATTGAGTGATTCTTACTCAAGATCCGAGACTGGCATTGGTTTGTTGGCCAAAGTCAAGACCTTTGTCCGTCGAAGATATGTTTGAATCACGAGAGCTTTGTTCCATATTGGTGTCTTGTCCAAGTTGTGGTTTGTTGGCCAAAGTCAAGACCACTTCTTGTCCATCGACATTGATTACGAAACTTTCCATGGTCAATGGGTTCTGCTTAACTGGGATCACTAAGTTTTTTGTGCCAAAGCCAAAGCTTAGTTGATTCAGAGGAAAAAGGTTAGGCAATACATTGGATGTATTGGCATATATAAGATATATGTTTCGGACTTGGATGTCCCCCTACTGGATCTAGGAATTGGATTGGATCCAATTGATCTTAGAGATCTACCTAGTTAATTATCATACAATTTGTTGGCCAAAGTCAAGATTATGTGATATTTAACGGGATCCTAGCCCACTAGGAAACACGGTTTCCCGAGTACTCAATAGAGGGTTAGAGGCTCGCCGAAAAATAGTGGGAGGCAAGAATTGAATTTGCAATATTCGTTTAATTACTTGCCATACGCGCTCAAATCAAATAAAATTCGTCAAATAAATTAAATGTTACTTGGACTAATATTTAAATTGTTGTTTTAATAAACAGTTAGACTGTATTCAAACTATTCATTTATAGTTGATTATATAATTGGATTATAATAATCAATATATTTGATTTAATTAATTATAGTTGATTAAATAGTTGGACTATAATAATCATTATAATAAATAGTACCTAAATCGTTGATTAAATAGTTGGACTATTAAATCAAGATAAAATTGAATGATTGACATTTAAAACATAATCCTAGGGAAAATGTATTTAAATGGTTTAATTTTTCAAATTGGGAATAAATTTCAGGATAGTCCTGAAATATAATAAGTTACTTTATTTGATAAAATAACATATTATGCCTAAGCCCGGAGTTAAGCAAATAGTAGAGCATGATCTTTGGAAAATTCATGTAATGATAACTTTATTGCTTAATCCATTAAGCTTGCTAATTAGACTCCTTAATTTCTTAATCAGAACTAAGGATTAGATCCTTAAAGTATAATATTGAAATTAAAGGATCTTCATAAATCTATATTTATATTTTAGAAGTACAATTGCAATAATAACTCTTGGAGAGTTAATGACTATTCTCAAGTAGACAAAGTCAAAGTTTGCAATAAGGCAAGTAGCGCAAGACACACCTTACTTCGATATTCTAGAAACCCGAGGCTTGGTGATGAGTGGTAAATCTATCACTATTTCTCACTCACTTAACCTAATATTTTGTATAGTTTCTTGAGTCTTGTGAATATTTTGATGTGTTTTGTGTTATTTTGTAGATAAATAAAGTTTCAGGACATTCTGGAGGTGATTTGGGGCAAAACAGGAAAAATTGGCAAAAAAGGGCATTTCGGTAATTTTGGTGCATCGCGACGCGCAATCCTTTGGCATCGCGACGCCTAACGTGCACCATGGTCTGCTAATGTGCGCCGGGTCAACGGGTCAGAATTTGAGAAGTTTGACTTTGCTAACGTGCGCCGTGCCACGTGTCACCATCACAGCCAATCTGCTAACATGCGTCGTGCCACGTGTCATCATCCTACAATGCCGAAAATTACTATTTCCACGTGTGCCACGTGTCATCCTACATGTCGCCATGTCATCAGGTCAACGAGTCAACTCTTCCACACGTCTTGCCACGTCATCATCCACGTCAGCAGGTCAACCGAGTCAACATGCCACGTCATCATCAGCCAATCACGCCGTGACACGTGTCGCAATCCTACGGTGCCGCCTTGCCACGTCAACGCCATGTCAACGCCACGTCAGCATAATAATTGAGCTCTTAGCCACCTCGCCACGTGTCGCCTTATCCTCTTATCCGAATCGTCACGTGTCAAGCCGAGAGAATGCCACGACTCACTTTTCCAGCGTCGCGACGCCAAAGGCTCTGGCGTCACGACGCCCGAAGCTTATCCGCGCCTATAAATTGAGCTCGAGATTTCAGATTTTGTTGTACCATTCTCTCCCATTTCTTTGATGTAAATAGGGAGTTCTTCTCTCTCTAAGTTTCTTTTAATTTTTAGTTTTTAGTTTTGTAATAATTTTAATTACTTTTTGTAATAATAGTAATTTACTTTCTTTACTTTTTACAGTTTTTACTATTCACATGAGGAGGTAACTTCCCCAGCTAGGGTGAAAGGTAATTCTTTTACTATTGCTGTTTAGATTAATCTCCCTTAAAAATAATATATTCACTATTTAAACCTGACTAATCAAGGATACCGCTATATTGGTCGGTTGGTAATTTAATTTTAATATGGTTTAAACCTGACTAATCAAGGATACCGTCAGATTGGTCGGTTGGTAATTTAATTTTGGTTCCGCCTTTATGGCTGGTTTATAGACAAATATTACCGCCTTAATGGCTGGTTGGACTTAATTTGACTTAATCAGGATACCGCCAGATTGGTCGGTTGGTAATATTATCACAAGTTTATATATTATTTTATGGGAGATATCTAAATTAGTAGTAGTAAAAGTAATTCTTTTTACTTTAGCATTTTATTTTATTGTAATTTACTTTTTAGTATTTACTTTACCGCATTTTTACTTCATGTCTTTTATTTTCAAGTTTTTACCAACCCTAGTTATGTGTTGTAACTAAATTAGTTATCTAGGGTTGTGATGACTTTTAATATCACTGGTTTATAAGGGGTTAGAATATAGTTTGGGTAATATAAAGATTTATTTATTGAGTCTTAATCTTAATGCTTTTTAATTAACTGGCCATTAATAAAATTGATTAGGTAAACTTAAAATGAACTAGACATATGGATTTTAAGTTTAAGACCTCAGACTCAATAGCCCACGATCTTCCTTGAGAATAGATAACCATTTAATAGATTTCCTTACAGGATAGGAATATACCTGTCGAGCGGGGGTAGCCTTAATTGGAACTTAATCTTAATGAATCCAGGTAATTTGGTTGACATAGACATATGGTTCAATTGGGTTATACTGGATATTTGTAGTTGACCATCGGAACAGGCTTTTACATAATTTAATGTTCCAGGTTAATAAATCAATATTTTACCCAACTTTAAGATAACCACTTCATCTTTAAAATGATATTAAAAGAAATTACAACCCTAGATAGTTTTTAATATTGAATTTTCTTAAAATCTACTTTCGAACAATTTCATTTACTTGCTTTTAAATTTAGAATCGTCACCATTTCAAATCAATCAATCAATCTGTTAGATACTAGTAATCATTTGACTTCATAAAATTAATAGTTTAGATATTAAGTCCTCGTGAGATCGATATTTTTTATACTACTTGAACGATACGTACACTTGCGTTATACGTGTGTGTTTACGCCGGTCAAGTTTTTGGCGCCGTTGCCGGGGACTTATTTATCTTTTACTATTAGTTAGGGGTTAGATACCTTTACTTGTATCTAATTTCTTTTTACTTATTATTTTTGTTTTCTTGTATTTCAGGTTTTCATAAACTTATGAGACGAACCAGAAGTTTTGAACTACGACCGCTTGACCCGGAAATTGAAAGAACCATCAGACAGTTGAGAAGGGAAAGGCGAGAAGGCCAAGAAGCTTTAGTCAACATGGAACCTGAACTTTTGGAGGTTGCACCACCAATTCCCATTCGAGACAGAACCATTCCGGTGGTTGACAGACTCATTTCTTGTATTTTACTTCCTCCCTTACCAGCAAATGCAGGTGACATCAAAACATGCATTCAGATGATTCAGCAGTCAGTTCAGTTTGGGGGGAGTGCAACT